>VMBQ01004320.1:0-85733 GCA_007657795.1 Dreissena rostriformis | reverse complement strand
AATAAAGCCCCGTTCAGAAGGGTCATTGTACGCACATGAATAAAGCCCCGTTCAAAAGGGTCATTGTACGCACATGAATAAAGCCCCGTTTGCCCAGAGCAAGGCTTATATATTTTATGTCGTTTTAAAGCCAGAGAAGAAATTGTAGCAATTGTAGCAATCAAAGAGTATCGCAGATTGTAAGTGAAAATTGTGACTTGTTTCGTTATGTCCGCTTCGCTGCCGATTTATGTGGACCCGATATATATCCCCTTACCACCTCCCAATGTGCTCTCTTGTTTAATTCTTCATTTTGATTGTTTACATATGTTTACTTTTCATTACAAGATAACGTGAATTTAGACCCATCTCTATTGCATCTACAATGTACTTCGAAAATGTTTAAGGCCAAACAAGTGTTTCCATTAAAATCTTCAAAAACAAATAAGGATAGTTAGGTCGGCTAAACATGTTTTTGCTAACTTTTGTTTACGATAATCCACTTTTATAAGAATATGCAATTACAAGCAAACAAATTTCTATTTAACATTCTTAGTTTTTTATTTAAAAATAATTAAGTGATACAGTGATCGAATGAAGCAATCATAATCGCATATGTAATAGTTAATTCAGTGAATGTGATCTTAATTAACCAACATGATCGATTAATCAACCTGGCATACCTCAAAAATAGAACCGGCACAAAAAACTAGGGTCGGTCGGATTAGTTGGAAACAAACCAACTTGCTTTACGTCATTTGTTGCGAATCCAAACAAAATATATGTTGCTAGGAAGTGTCAACCAATCACAGTCGTTTTCTTGGTGAGAATATTAAATGACGTAATTGAAACACACATTATGCATGCAACACCTAACAATAAATAAATATGAGATTTTCTTTCCGTTTATTGTTCAACTTTCGCATCGTTCACACTTAATGTGGTCAATAATTCACGGCTAAAGAGTAACTTCCGTTGTAAAAGTTACAAATACGAGATATCAAGTGCTCGTTAATAACATATTATCGGCAAATTTTCAATATTTCGCGTAATAAATAAAACACTCGTGAGAGGAATATATTTGGTAATTTGACAGCAAGAAACGCGTTAACAGACCCTCAGACCTCGTAAAGATATCATTCAGTTATAAATAGAGGTGTAACTTTTGGTAAGAAAAGGGAAAGTTAAGTGTCAATCGTTTACAAATTACAACACCAAGTGGGTCTCGAAAGCCGCGTTATCAGCGACTCAAGACGTCGTTATCGACATCTGAAAGGTTTGACTCCCTGTAGCCACCTGGGACACGGTGGCATGGGACATGGATAATTATGCAATAAGTGGAAACTTTAGATGGGCCATAAATAATGAAAACACGGTCGATTGGGACATTATAATGTTATGCCTGGTTTTACTGCAATTATGTTTTATGGCGTCTGAGGGATTTGGCTTTAATATTCTGTGATAGAATCAGATATTAACACTATATAGATCTTTATCGAATAATATTATTTGTTTATTTTCTTGATTTTGGCATTTCTGTCGATCTAATTACGACTGTAGATCTATACAAATAATATAAAATTAAATATTTGCAAAATATTTAATATTCAAACATGCATAACATTTAAACAATTTCATACGTTTTTTTTAAAGACTTATTTCGGAAATATTTATGTGAATCGTTTAAAATTAAGATCAACTGTTCCAAATACATTATAACACTTAAACAAACATTAAATACAAAGTAAACAAATACATTTCGGTTGTGGTTACATGCAAATGTTTTTCATTGTGAAAGACAAAACATTACAATACGCTATAATCCTGTCCTGCATAAAAGCGTTAGTTATATAACGCATAATACATTAAGATATATTTACATATACAATAATTATTTATTAATTATTTCTGATATTATTTATATTATATAAATTGCAATGTGAGTGACTAGAGGGGTGGGGATGGTGGCGTGTGGTCGTGAGTTCCATCCAAAATGGGCCAAAATAAGTTCTTTCTTTTTAAATGATTAGCAATATGATGTCATGTAAGTAAACAATGATATTGTTTTCATGATTTTTGTCACTTATCATCTAAGAAATTATGAAACTCAAAATAAAAACGAACAAATACACAATTTTATTAGTAATACATTTACACATTGATTTTAAGTGGATTCTATAAAAACAACCCTTATACACATCAACAACGAACAAACAAACATTTGATCATTGAACAAGGTAAACACAATAATTAACAATAACAACAACAAATAATAAATAAGAATGCGAATATTGTGTAACCTGCAATTTTTACATACAAACGTTTTTGAGTTTCCGTTATGTGATCCTGTCAGGACCGTACATACATTGAACTTATCAGTACTAAGTTACTAACTGACTGAAGCCGATGCAATAAAACTGTTTTGAATGTTTTAATTTAATTGTAAGTGTCATTATAGATATTCTAAGTAAGGTGCTATTCTCAAAATTTCAGTATTTGAAGCACAGTGATTACTAGAGTATGTATCATGTACTCTAGTAATCACTGTGCTTCAAATACTGAAATTTTGATGGTATTTAATGAAATATAAACAAAGATAGAGCATGTTTTGAAAGGTGGTATACATAAAGTTGCAGGCTCTTTTATTACCGATAAAGGGCACTTCGGATAACGGAGACTTTCAACAAATTAGGCACTCTGATAACCGAGTTTATCTTCTATCTAAAATGCATTTATGTATATCATTGCTTTTATTACCAAATATTTTGAAAATATATTTTCAAACATCACATTACTATTAGTTTATACTATTAATATTATAATTGCAATTTTCAAAGATGATAAAAATGCTTATTTCTGAATAAATATATTTAAGTGACGACCGTAAATAAATGTCTACCTAAAAAACTCGTTTTTTAGTGGTAAATTGAGATTCAGAGAGATGAAAAATACAACGGAGCATGTGGATCAACACAATCGGGTTCCATTTTACATATAGCAGGGCTATAGATAACGATAGTGAGTGGGTCTTTAAGTGGCAGATACACCTTTGTTCTCCATAACATCCTATGTCGTTGTTGCTCATTAGAATCGCATCATCAAGACGATACTGATGCGTAGCCACATAATTTAAAAGAGAATTGAAAACACCCAGGCTTATCGGGGACGACAATTTACGCGCATGCATTAAACCCCCTTTTCAGAGAGCGCGACTCATATGTTCTCTCTATGCTACGATAACCACTTGTCTGAACAACTGGCTGAATGTACATTTGAGATAAGCTACTGAATCCTTATATGTGTTTGAATATGTTTGATTATGCGCGTATCTACTTATTATAAAAGACGATATATTTTTGTCGACATTAAAAAAGCTGCCTGACTTATGAGTATTCGATGTTCAATATTTATGAGCCTCGCACTCTGAAAAGAGTGTTAAATGCATTTTCGTAAATTGGCCTCCCAGATTAGCCTGTGCAGTTCGCACAGGCTAATCAGGGAAGACACTTTCCGCTTCTATGGTATTTTTCGCTAAAAGGAAAGGCTCTTCTTAGCTAAAATCTAAATTAGGCGGAAAGTTTCGTCACTGATTAGCCTGTGCGGACTGCAAAGGCTATTCTGAGACGACACTTTACGCTTATGCATTAAACCCCCGTTTTACAGAGCGCGCCTCAAATATGAAACAATAGAGCCATGTGGATCGGTAATAAAACAGTGCCTGCAACTTTATGTATACCACCTTTTAAAACTTGCTCTATATTTTTTTTTATATTTCATTGAATACCATCAAAATTTCAGTATTTGAAGCACAGTGATTACTAGAGTACATGATACATACTCTAGTAATCACTTACTTTTTATAAGGAGTATAGATGCGTGTTATCAAATCACTCGTGCTTCGCACTCGTGATTTAATTCCTACGCATCCATACTCCTTACTGTGGGTGATTCGACAACAAACCATGATAGAAAAATATTATTTCTTAATTAAAGTGACGTCACGTCAATTGGTGAATAAATGAAGAAGTTATGTTAAAACAAAATGTTGGGCCCCACCCCAACCCCCATTCTCCTCTATCTCCTTCTACACTATAAGCACTAGAACCTTGAAACTTACACACATGGTAGTCTACCTAAAAAACTCGTTTTTTAGTGGTAAATTGAGATTCAGAGAGATGAAAAATACAACGGAGCATGTGGATCAACACAATCGGGTTCCATTTTACATATAGCAGGGCTATAGATAACGGTAGTGAATGGGTCTTTAAGAGGCAAATACACCTTTGTTCTCCATAACATCCTCTGTCATTGTTGCTCATTAGAATCGCATCATCAAGACGATACTGATGCGTAACCACATAATTTAAAAGAGAATTAAAAAAAACACCCAGGCTTATCTGGGACGACAATTTACGCGCATGCATTAAATCCCCTTTTCAGAGAGCGCGACTCATATGTTCTCTCTATGCTACGATAACCACTTGTATGAACAACTGGCTGAATGTACATTTGAGATAAGCTACTGAATCCTTATATGAGTTTGAATATGTTTGATTATGCGCGTATCTACTTATTATAAAAGACGATATATTTTTGTCGACATTAAAAAAGCTGCCTGACTTATGAGTATTAGATGTTCAATATTTATGAGCCTCGCTCTGTGAAAAGGGGGTTAAATGCATTTTCGTAAATTGTCGTCCCAGATTAGCCAGTGCAACTCGCACAGGCTAATCAGGGAAGACACGTTCCGCTTCTGTGGTATTTTTCGCTGAAAGGAAAGGCTCTTCTTAGCTAAAATCTAGATTAGGCGGAAAGTGTCGTCCCTGATTAGCCTGTGCGGACTGCAAAGGCTATTCTGAGACGACACTTTACGCACATACATTAAACCCCCGTTTTACAGAGCGCGCCTCAAATATGAAACAATAGAGCCATGGTGGCCATAAAGGCTCAACTGTGCAAATACAAAGAAAACATTATTATTGCGACATGCTTGAACTAGAGCTTGCGCGTCAGAGGCCGACGCGTATCCCCACGCCGCACATGGATGGTCGNATGAAGAACTCCCCTCTCGCGCGTGGCTTTTGTTGTTCTCTGTCATAGAAGTGCCATCTGTCATCAAAGTATCCGCATACCCGGCGTGCGCCAGAAACATAAAAGTAAAAAAAGAGTTATAGATTTGTGGCTATTGAAATACGTTCATACACAGTAAATGGCCATGAACAGGTACCTTAAAATGAAGAAAAACACACACACACAAAACGCAACAAAACAAAACAACACACACCTATAACATTATTCATGTGTTCAGTTGCTGCAGGTTAAGCAATTTTGTCATCGAAAATATCAATTAAGCAGAAAAAGATACCATTTTGTATTTTATTATAATAATTGCATCGTTAAGTGCATGTGTCGTTAGTCGTTGCTCTTCGATTTAAATACACATGATGCAGTCAGAAATTAAAAATATCTGTATTTATATTTTTGTCGTTTACGCAGAGTTTAATCCACCCATTCCATCATCATACATCATCCATTTGTGCGTCAATTATTTCAAAATATTTCTCAAGAAACGTCTCGGCGGCATCAACGAGCTTTGGTGAACTAATGTTTCCAATATTTCGGATGAGTCCATCCGGAAAATTAGTTGTAACTGCTTGGAAAATTCGCGCATTATTTGCTCAAGCCCTCGACAACTTGCAAATCAGCTAATGAATTTTGCAGAGAATTAAAATTACCGTTTAATCCCAAAATGGTGGCAGATTTTACGGAACCATATCTGCTAATTAATTGCGCGCCGCCATTAAATTCCTATGACCCTCTGTATAAACGTTTCCAGACCGTTTTCGGAACGCTTCGGACCTCTTTAGACGGATAATTTTCTTGTCGCGGAGTGGCTACTTGTAAATTAGAATAAAATATTTCACTGGATGGGATTGGGCGGCGATATTTGCTAAAGATTTGCGTTATCTTTCCGAAGCTACATAATTGTACAACCGTTATCCAATCAGTCACCGCCGTTTGAGAAATCTTAAGATTGGCGATATTAAGTCATCGACTGGCATCCAGCGTAACTCTCATTTACATCTTCAAACTTAAAGTATCAAGATATAGTATTGAGTTTGTAAATAATCAAGGACTTATTTTTAATAAATGGTTATTTTTAATAAATGGTAACGCATTATAAGTGAATATTCTTAAGACGACAGTGATAAAGAAGGAAATTTCGCAATATTTATAATACACGTTTTGCAAATCCGCCTGTTTAAACCGTTACAGGAAATTGAGATAAATACTTTTTTTAAGATGAAGTGATACTAACATTAGAAGAAAATATTAATTATACGAAAACCTCTAATAGAACAACCATGAAAGGATCATTTAGCATAGACTCGCTGTTAGCGAAAAAGACGGACGTCCGTTTAGCGTCCCCGGCCACAACTACGTCACCAATGACGTCACCGCGAATGTCATCAAACGGATCCAGCAACCCCTCAACTCCTAGCCCGGAAGCTCGCCACTCGCCGGAACTTCTTCACGGCAAACATCACCTGCTGTTGAAGAACGGATTCGTCCCCCGGCCGGGTCTCCTGAGCACTCACCAACAGATGTTACTGCAGTCAAATCCGCTGGCGTTGCAGAGTCTTCTCCAAGCGCAGTACATAAGCGCGCTCAATGGGCATCACGTGGATCACCATCATCACCACCACCACGCGGCATCCCACGCGCAAGGCGTCCACGGGAGCCCCAACCACGGCCACTCTCACTCGCTTGCGCCGTCGCACGTTCACGGCAGCTCGTCGGCGTTTCACTCGCCCGGCGCCGACCACGCGTTCAAAATGGCCGCCGCGCAGATGCATGCAGCGCACGCGCAGGGCGGGCACGTGCAGCCATACCTGAATGAGTGGATGTCACGTGGCGGGATGCTGATGTCCAGAATGATGGATTATTCAGGTAATGCGATATTACTATTATTTCATAAACTTATCACGTTCATTCTCTCACTTTCCTATGTACTGTACTTCGTTTTCTTTTAAGAAAACGTTTACCATATATTGTTTATTTATCTTTTTTGAATTGAAAACAAGAAAAAGATAAATGTTTATATCAAAGGTCTCAGTGGTTTAATTTTTATGTTTTTCCCCATTGGGATAGCCTTAAGATCGTCAGTGGGGGTCGTTAGTTAGAGCCCGATGCAAATGACATACCTCACCAAGACACCAAGGGCTGGCTGTACTCGACAAACGACACAGTCGAGCAAGACAACCGACATTATATATTTTTAATTTAAAGCATTAACTTGTAAGCCATCATGTGCCTGACACATAATTGAAGATCGGCATTGTTTCGTGTAAAAGAAAAATGTTTTAGGTGATTACACTGAATAAATAAAATATATACCGGTATTTGTGTTTATAAACTATTTAATTTATTCGAAGTCTCCATTGAATACTTCCAATCTTCCGTGTACGCGTGCTGTCTTCCGTAAATGCGTGATTTATAATCTGACTTGTCTAGAAAATTTTCCGTTCACAGATTTCTCACATTTGACTCTATATAGAGTTGAAAAGAAAGGGGCAAACAATTAATCTGCATACATTTCAACTCTATTCACGAATTGATAAACATCAGTTTAAAAACATAAAACACAAATGCTGATAAGCCATTTACATTAAATTTCTGACAAGTGTGCAGCTTACAGAACCGAAAGTTTGCAAAACATAAATGTTGCATATTTGTTTTCATTTTATTTCATTTTCGATTGTTATGGCTAACTAAAATACTTCAGAATGTTCGATTAAAATATTGAGGGCTGTAAATGGCCAAAATAAAAGAATCTCACAAATAATATGTTAAATATTATGAACATTTTTACCATTGGTTTATTTCGACTTAAATCATCGATGTTCTAATTTATTAAATGATAAATATTACATTGTTTTTTTGCATCGAATATATTCATCGCCAAGCAAAATTATTAAAATATGAATTTTCCATTTAATCATGGAATATTGTTCTAACAAAATTATTTGAAATACATTTCTGTTAAAAGTGCATATAAAAACAATAACAAAAATAACTCCAAAATAAATTATATTTGTTTATATGTGAATATCTTTTTTGAAATATCGAAAATGGACATGAAATATTTTATATAGAAATCATAAATATAGATAAACAGTATCTGTATTTTCATTAAAGCTTAACTGTAGAAGAGCATCAAAACAGAAAGTAAAAACAGGAAAGAGAACGGATTTGGTGTTTGTGTAGTTTTGTTTGAAAATAATAAATACTATACGTTTAAAATATTTCGCCTTTTTTTTTTGGTAAACCATATTTTATTATCATTCGTTGTTCTAATCCATTAAGATTAAAACGTTATTTATTGTAATACATGTATTAATAAGAAAACAAACCCGAAAGTCAAAATGAAACGGTTCGAAGATTTAAACGCTTCATTAAAATTATAGTAGCACAATAATGAAAACAGTCTTTTGAAAATATTATTTGTTTGCATCTGAAGTAATAAATTGATATTAAAAATAAAAAATAAACAAAGGACGCCGAAGTTAATGTAGATTTCCTTGCTAACGTCGACTCATGGATCAAGAAAAAAAATGGTTTTAAAGAGAAAAATAAATAAATAAAAAAGAACAATGACGTGATGGTTACAATTGATTTTCATGCGATTGATATTTGTTTGGATTGCACATCTCTATAAAACCGCAATTAGTATACGAATTTAATTTAGCTGAATAATTAAAATGAGTAAAAGGCAAAATCTCATTTCAATCGTAGATATGCGATTGACATGTACATTTCAAATATCAATAAATTATATATTAGAAATACATGCATCAATTATATGAACATATTTTTATTATTTCATAAAAACATGTTCTTTTTTTCCTATCCTTTTTAAGTGTTATGTGCCTGGTTATCTGATGTTATCGTTAAAAACTAAAATATACATATGTTTTTGATGAGTTAAAACCAACTTATACTCATATTTGCCATATTCATCACTCAAGATAATTTGACGAGGAATTACGCATTAAAGAAACATGCTGTATGTGACTGTACTGAACATTTGAGTTTTGTAATACAACTCAAATAATAAAGACAATCATCTGAGCCAGAAGTATATTTATATTCACTAGTGCATGGCTAGACGCTTTATTGTAAGCTTTATTGCTGAAATAAATGGTGTTGTTGTTGTTGTTGTTGTATATTTCCGCAAATGGTTCAATTGAGTTGGTGAATATTTACCGCAACAACGTGAAAAGTTTGAAGCGCGATGGCAGACTATTAATTTAATTAAATAACTCACTGATTGCAGCCTTATCAGTCGTTTATCAAAAATGGACCGCAAATCTATCAAATATATACGATAATTTATCAACGGGGACAAAGGCTAGCTAAGCCCCTTTAAGACTGTTCATAATGGTTCGGCGAACTCTCATCGCAACCTTTCGCACCGTTTGTACAATGTTATCTAGTTAATAGGATTAAGCGCAATTACCTTTGATTGACTACTTTATGGAACATCAGACAAGAATTACAGAACCTTTCGCTGATATGGTCGATAAGTCTAATCCCCTCTAGGGTCCGCCGCGACACGAATTTAAATTTATCAAAATTTGATGAACAATAGATCGGTTTAATAGTATTTCTCAATATTTATTCACTTTGGTTAAATCTATACGGCCACTGAAATCATCAATTGAACGTCTCTTAATTTAGTGTCCAATTTCAAATAATAGATATAGAGCCATTTATACAATGAATACATTCCTTGCGTGTCCACATTTTTGTATAGATCAGATTTGTATTATTGTTGTTTGATATTATGTTATTTGTTTACAATAAAAATCCATTTACATACAGTTGTTTTCAGTCATGTGAAATGTGAAAATGTCAATGTGATTATGTTTATTTTTTGTCTGTCTATAATAACACATATATTTTTGTAAGAAAGAAATTTACCAAAAATACCACTTTAATTGTAACAACCTTAAATGAACATTCAGTGATAAATTGGAACGCATTATTATAATTGGTCTGCTATTTTATTTTGTGGATGACGGGGGAATTAAAAAGTTAAAGTAACGAATACAGAAATGCTAAATTAATTTAAGCAATGTTATTAAGCAATTTAATTTAAAAATTAATTTAAGCAATTTAAATAAGGAATTAAACGATTTACTTATAAAATTGTGGACTCTTTTAAAAATGCTTTACTTAGCCGAAAACTATTTGTAAATCGTGCGATACACTACAACGCCTAAACGGTCAACTCTTCAGGGGCCACTAGCGGATAGTTGGAACAGGTGTCTCACGCAATGTGAAATATGTTCGCGTCAATTTTGCCGTCCATGTTTTATCTTTACTATCGGGTAATTATGTCAAAATTAATCCAATAACGGTGTTTCGGTGATACGGGCATTATTACAGTAGTAACGGTTACAAGATGCCTACAAAGGTATTACACTGCGCAATCAGCAGCAAATCTGTGGACTTTCCGCAAAAAAGCCGATGTCGGCGTTAGGTTGCCAGGTAACGCGGTGGATAATGTTCCGTATCCGAAAAAAAGATACTGTCCAAAACTCCATAAGACGTGCGATATCGAAATTCGGCTTTAATTTCCGACGAATTATTAAGATTTAAAACATCCGAATGTTTTCAGAATGTGATTATCAAAATAAATTCCGCCTGCGATTATTTTTTCGTAGTTTTTAAGCGGAAGCGGCCACTAAAAATAAATAAATGTAATTTTTTGTTAAATTGATCGTCAGTTGGATATTTAGAAAGAGCACGTTCGAGAGCTGAAAGGTCAATAAACTAAACATTTTCCCACCACTTAAATATGAATCATAAGATTACAAAACTGTTCATTTATTCGCAAGTATATCTTGTTACCCTTATAATAAAACCATAACAAATATTCTTATCCTTAACGTGTTTGAGGTAACATTTACATTTACATTATTGTTTTCATTGTTGTTTTTTTTTATTGACCAATTGTATGACTTTATTTTGGCGGATGACGTCGTCAACGTCAAATGACGTCTAGTCATTACATAACGTACATTATACATTGAATCCAAGCTCATATCAAGAGTTATCTTATGTGAAACACGGGGACCATTCCCGTACAAAGTTAACTCTGGAATTATTAATGTTTTGTTTCCCCTTTTTATTGAAAATCAATTTAACTTTTTACATCATACTTGGATGTTTAAATATTTAAATGAATCCAAAAAAGGATAAGAGAACAATACAAATGAACTATTTACAACCATAAATAATTATACGAAACAATATTTTAATCAATAATCGGTATGTGGTTTGTTTGGAATAAGGCAGGGATTTGAAAAGAATGAAAGTTAACATAGTCCAATATCCGCGTGGAGGTTGCAATTTATCAGCAAGTTTTCTTGAAATTTGAAGTTTTTGTCATTTTTAAACATGACATACAAAATATATGTCACTCATTTTATTTTATACAAGGTTTTATTACTCTCGTCCAGGAAATTCGTATGTATATTCGCCAAATACTCTCTATTCAATACAATTTATGGCCTACTTTAATGCAACGAGGCATGTAATGGCAACGAAAGTCAGATCCTTTATTTATTATACTTGCTGCATAACATGCTGATTTTTTCTACTCCTAAATCTAAATAAGAAATCTTGCAATTAGAATTGCAACCTTTGGCGTCGCCTTATTTTATGACAGCTATATTTCTCTGCTCATCCATTGCATTCTTGCAGAAAAAACTTAAAGTATATATCGATGTCTATCTACTGGATCCGTTGGCGGCGTCTGTGCTCCGAGGTGCTGATTAAATTGGCATCGCTCGTTGGCGGGTCACCATTTGCGAAGTTAATTTGCAATTTGTCTCGCATTAAGTGGCACCGCGGCCGTTTTGCGGCCCCATTACTGCGTTCCTGTCATTCACCGCTCTGATTACACCCCGTCCCGCGGGAGTCGCGATATTATCATTTGAAAAGAGCCTCTTGGTCCGGTGAAAGACGGTCCATAGATGAAATTAATCTACGCTACCGAATTAATAGAAATTGTAACTTAAAAGAAAATGACGCCGTACAATGATGTCCTCATTTCCGAGTCGATTGGGGCATTGTGCGATTGGTGTTTGGGCACTGATCAACTGTTGAATTGCCTGCACCGTGTTGTATACATAATTTAATCGTTTGACCGATGAAATGAGACGGAAAACCATCGAACAGGCATTAAGTGGGATGCAATTGGAGTGTATTAAATTGATTCATCCAATATGATTGCGTGTTATGGTCATTCGCTCGGCAATTGCGAATTGTAATCGAGGCATGCATATATTTGCTTTATTAATTAGCCGTGTACTTAAGCGAAACGTTTAGTAAAGAGTATTTTAGGTTGTTTCTAGTAAATTGAAGAATGTTGTACAATTAGCTACTGCATTTTGTTAAGTGCGATAAGTTTAAACTTATTTATTAAATCTAAATGGCATCACAAGTCATAGGCATTCTGAGAGCCCGGTTAACTGGAAAGCACCAGAACTTGTCGTCATTTGAAGAAGTCTTACTAACACTCACATATAGGGATCGATCCATAGACCTCATCATCGCTATGCGGACACCATTTCTATTGACATATTATATTGACAAGGAAAATAAATACAAGTACACGAAACAGACATCTTAATATAATGTGTCTGCAACCCGTGCAATTCTCTTTTCATGTCCATTCACAGAGCAGTCTGATTGGTAAAACCCGTCACCGTCGTACCACTTTCACATGATTGATTCACTATTCCAGCCCATGCGCACGGCATTATGATGGGTAAAACCCGTCGCCCGTGTGCCGCTTACACGGTTGTCATTCTCAATTCCATCCCATGCGCAGTCTGAATGGGTAAAACCTATCGCATATGTACCGCTTTCACGAGCGTGATTTTCTATTCCAGCCCAAGCGCAGAACAGTCTCATGGGTAAAACCCGTCGCCCGCGTACCGCGTTCACGAGTCAGCAGCTTCTAGAGTTGGAGCGCCAGTTCAAGATGAACAAGTACTTGTCCAGACCGAAGAGATTCGAGGTGGCGACCACCTTGATGCTAACAGAGACCCAGGTACGGCACGTTACGGCAGTAATCACATGCATGTGACGACCTGTTCTATCGGACCTTGATAATCGTCAAACACCGGACTGAGGTCAAAATTATATAACGGCCGTTTTCAATGGTAGAGTTTTTAAGATAATATACATAACACAAGTTGGTTTATCTATTGAC
Source organism: Dreissena rostriformis (assembly GCA_007657795.1). Classification (NCBI taxonomy): domain Eukaryota; kingdom Metazoa; phylum Mollusca; class Bivalvia; order Myida; family Dreissenidae; genus Dreissena; species Dreissena rostriformis. The sequence continues at coordinate 72,466 of VMBQ01004320.1, read as the reverse complement.
ATGGTTCTTGTCAACGTTACTAAAAAGTGAACTTATGCATATTTTTTCTCGTTAGATTTTATACTCAGCGAAAACATGTAACTTCCTTCAAGTCAAATCAGGGACTTAAAAATACAATATCGTTTAGTTTTGCAAAAGCTCTTTAGGACGAAATACAAAAACGAATGAATAAGCGGTGTAACAGTTGTATTATCACACTCAACATTGATGATGATTATTTCACATCCAGTTTGTTTGGATTGTAACGTAGTTTTTTTTTGTATTAATTACATTTATAATTAATATTATTGAAATCGCAATTTTTATAAATTGCCACTATTTTCGTTCGTTTCAGGTAAAAATATGGTTCCAAAACAGACGAATGAAATGGAAGAGGAGCAAAAAGAACTTTATGACATCACAGAAACCACTGGACAAACAATCGAATCCAAATGAAGCTGTTGGCTCAGCCGAAAGCGAAACAGAAGACATGGCGGATATGAACGATGATTCGGACATTGACATTTCGGAGAACGATGAAGTTGATATCGAACATGAGGAGAACGAATCGATCGGGAAGGAAAATGAAATGCGGAACTCTAACAACGGTTGTTCGTCGACGTTAGATCTGAGTTTAAGACGGTTCGAAATGAGACAAGATTCCTTACAATACGTACCCGTGTCAAACTTTGCAGTTGAAAACAAACTTCTTAACGCGACGTCCGTGTTATAAAAATACTTGACATATGTTGACGTTTATGATTGTGCAATTAATGTTGGAAATAAGTATGAACATGTAACTGGTGATAGACGATTATGTTCTGAGCGAGTTTGGCGTTCATAGTTTTATTTCAAAATGTAAATGAACATGTAGTGGGCGGTGTATTTGCAATATTAACAATATACAAAACACATAACTGTGCCGACGCAGAGTTTCGAAATAACTCCGTGACATTCTTTTCTGATTGTAGATGGAAATATTCTTTATTTTTACGCATGGCATTTCCACATTTTCATAACTTCATTATAAACTATACAGCCTCGCTCTGGAAAAACCCAGACTCAATGCCTGCGCGTCAAGTGCCGTCCCAGATTAGCCTTTGCAATCCGCACAGGCTAATCAAGAACGAAACTTTCCGCCTAAACTGGATTTTCGCTATGAAGAGACTTCCTTTAAAAGAAAAATACAATAAAAGCGAAAAGAGTCGCCGCATTAGCTTGTGCGGACTGCACAGGCTTATCTGGAACGAAATTTTACACACATGCATTAAGCCCTGTTTTCCCAGAGCGAGATTCATTTGTTTACGCCTTAACATGCACATCACACAGAGGAAAGCAGTCTTTCACATTTTCTCCAGTCATTTACGGTCTATCAAGCATTTAGCTGCCGATCCCTCTCCAGTCATTTACGGTCTATCGAGCATTTAGCTGCCGATCCCTCTCCAGTCATTAACGGTCTATCAAGCATTTAGCTGCCGATCCCTCTCCAGTCATTTACGGTCTATCAAGCATTTAGCTGCCGATCCCGATTTACCGAACATGCTTTTGTATGTGATAACATTATAACAATTATCTCACTACTTCATATTGCACCATTATATGTTTAATATTGCACCATTATATGTTTAATATTGCACCATTATATGTTTAATATAAAATTCTAGAACACAGAGCGCCTTTTGATAAAATTGTTAGAAAGATAACCACCAAATCACAATAATTAATATTTTATACTAAAACAGTAATTTAAAAAATAATTCACGTTATCGACGAAGGCCATCGTTTCACATTACGAACATTTACAATATTTCTCGGCAGCTTTGAGTATATCACCCATATTCATTATGAAATGAACAGTATTGAGAATGTTCGAAAAATATTAAATTAACAATGATTAAGTTTGTGCAAAAAATAGAAAAGGCACTAATAACTAAGTGTAAGTGTTATAACTTTCTGTAGACTTTGAGCGTGCATCTTGATTATGTTTATCATATGCAGGAGACATTTGTGTCGTGTTCTGAGAAAACTGGACAAAATGCATGTGCGTAAAGTGTCATCAAAGATTAGCCTGTGCAGTCCGCACAGGCTAATCCGGGACGACACTTTCCGCCTAAACTGGATTTTCGCTAAGTCGAGAAATCCTTAAAACGAAAAATTCCATAAGAGCGGAAATTGTCGTCCCTGATTAGCCTGTGCGGACTGCACAGGCTAATCTGGGATGACAATTTATGCACAAGCATTATGCACAGTTTTCTCAAAACGCGACTCATTTATAACGTTACTTATAAAAATTGCCCAAACAAATCTAATTGCTATGAATGTTATCTTTGATACACGAAAACTAAAAATCTAGGCCCGTATTCACAACGCTCCTCACGAAATACGTAAGGCGATTCCTTACATTATATGAATATTTCAAGTGTTCGTCATTAAATGCTTTAAATAAGAAAACATAAAAAAGGACAGAAAAACAGTTTACTTAACCTGGGTTGGAACCAGTGGCGTTTGAATGAACATACTATAACCACTCGTCTTTTCGGTCTATTATATCATATTTTGCTTTGATACTTTGTATTTGTGCGATCCACATGTTGTCAAACCATATCACAAAAACAACAGAAACACTCCAATTTATTCAGTTTGCAATGCTGTTTAATTGTATCAAGTTACTTAGTTTTATTATTTTATTTTACTATTATATATTATGATATTTATTATTATTATTATTATTAGTAGTAGTATAATTTTTTATCAAGTTAATTACTCTTAAACGAAAACGTCATTATTATTATTTCCCTTCCTGATGCACATTGTTCTTTTATTTTTTGATCAGTAACACAAAATTGAAATATTGTAATTTTGACATTATGTGAACAAGTCTCTTTAAGGTATTTTTATGTTAAAATGTCTTTAATAATTAATATTGGTAAACTGGTATGATTTCATTATATATGCAGAAGCCATAGGATTTCACATTGAAATTTTGATCTGATTTTTTGCATTAAATGCAACCTAAGTTATTATTTTAGGAACGTTTGCAAATTCCTGATTTTCATGGTTTTACCGCGATTTAATGCGAATAGCAATATGTCTGTTGAATAAAGACAGTTTTATAGTAAATTTATGATTATTACACGTATTGTTAAATCATTATGTATATATAATCGTTTTCGTATTAACGTTACCACGGAAATACATGCATATTGAACGAAAATTGCAATTAATAAATTTGTACTTGAACGTTTTCACTTTTTATGTATTAATATATCCCGTCGAAAATGCAGATATGAGCAATATGCAAGTTAGTTGGCCGGTCCGTTTGTCCGCAACAGTATGTGGAGCAAACTACTTCCACATTTCTGATGCGATTGAATTGAACATGAAAGTATGTCATCACCATGAAGTGAAGACGTGCAAGACTCATTTTGAATCCCCATTGATCCACACATTCCTGAGTTATTTGCCCTTGAACATAGCTGTTGGGAATAAGTCCAGTCTGTGACAAAGCTGTAGTATATTGCTGAAACCACGCACATCTACATACAAAATAAATATAAGGGTTTGAAGTAAAATGTATACACGCATAAGCACAGAATGACTTATGGTTTCACGATTTGATTTTTTTTTAGAATTTTTAATATATGTATTTTTTTATAGAATTTCTATGATACTTCAATTGTCCGTCTAGACGCTTTAGTGATGTTTTATTCTATTCATTGGTTAAACTATAGAAATGATAAAAAGATAAATGCTGCTCGTTAAGTAGAGGTCTAGATATATAGATGTATTTAAAAAGTTCACATACAAATTATTGTTTTGAAGGGACCCGGCCTTACGAGCGTCAAATTTCACAATTTACTATGTTGTATTTTTCATTTATCTATTATCATTATTGAAGTTGAATGAATTTTTAAGGCTACATTATAAAAAAAAACTTCAAAGTGTCGAAGTCGTAAGACCACCTACTCCGAAATTAGAAAAATTACATAAAGTAGCAATGTATTCGTGCTATACGTAATAAGTAAACAGCAAATACATTGCTATTATATTCCATTAATATCAAATAATTCTAAACAAATCACAGCTTTTTCCGAGGAGAAGGGCCACGCTGAAGTCTCGACATATGAACACCGGACCACTATTGGTTATTGACAATGCATGTTTTTTTTAAGGAAACAGTTCCGGTTACCGTTATCGAGATATTCATTTTCTTTCACTGAGGCGTATCGAGATTATTATTAACCTTGACAATACGGATGTTGTTTCAAATTGTAGCGACAGATAGTGATGACACAGACGCTCGTCTAAAGTTTAAATAAGCTAGAACATATCCAAACTTTGCTTTAATGATATACGTACATGTATACATGTATTTGAAAATAGTCCATTATTTCCATTCATTCATTAATTGTTATTACTAATATTTATATAATGAAGTGAGGAATAACAGTTAAAGGGGCCGTCCAACAGATTTTGGCATGTATTGAAGCTTGTCATTAAATGCTTTAAATGCTTTATATTGATAAATTTCAACATTTTAACTAAAAATCTCCAGTAAAAAAACAAGAATACAATTTAAAAAAAGGAAAAAAAGAAACCCTCAACAGGGCTCGAACCACTGACCCCTGAATTCCTGGAGTCCTGGAGTAAAAAGCTACCCGTTTAGACCACTGACCATCCACGCTCATGTTTGTAGAGGATGTATTTTTTAGCTATATAAGCAATCCTCGTAGTTTCCCAAAATATCGTTTCGCGTCGTGCGACGCTTTATCTGTTGGACGGCCCCTTTAACTTCCTTAGATACAACAGTAAGGAATTTCAAACGCATGTTTATATTGTGAACATAGAAGAATTAGCAAATGAGTTGAACATTCGAAAAACCCAATGACGTCAATTCAATCATTTCAACTGACAATTAATATTGAAAAGATCTGCTACTATCGCTGTTCCTTGCTGGAGGCCGGCAATATAAAACTGGTTAAAGTGAACGTTTATGGAAATACACCAAAGTTAGGTTATTTGAATACTAATTTGTACAAGATTGGTAATCAATCTTAGGTTATTTGAATACTAATTTGTACAAGATTGGTAATCAATCTTATAAGTAACAAAGAACATATTTGTACAAATGCATTCCGACGATGCCATTTCTATCAAATGCTTTCCTAATGTCGACCCAAAACGTGTTAATCGGGCGATAACTTGAACTACGACACTGCCAATTACATTTTCCTTATTGGGTTTTAATTGAACGGTTTTCTGAATGGTAATCGACAATCGAGAAATTAGCCGATAAGAAACGTAAAAGATTTGTATAAGGAATGATAAAAACGACAAAGTCAACATATGAAATGTGTATAAATCTGTCATTTATTAAGGTAAGAGGCAACAGATGTCGTGCTGGGTAACCGGGGGAGATACTGCAGTGCGTCACCGTGATATGTGAAGAACTAAAATTAAAATCTTGACATCGTTTTAGTGAGCCCGGCGATAACACACAATTGGTCTTTCAGACCGCTGATAAGTCTTTATAAATAAACACATTTTAAATAAGTTCCAAACACATTTGAGTCGCTGATTGATTCGCCGCGCATTCATTAGCCGATATGGCCGTTTCATTATTATCTCGACCCCTCAAGAGGTTATTAAACATATTTCACTGGTCGTGCAGTATCCAGGGTCTATCTCGTGAGTGTTTGTTATTAAATAATCTATTTGAATGTGTCTTATTTCAATAAGATAAATATAAATGGCTTCATTCGTAGCTCATGAGAAGGGCTTTGGGATCCAGCATTCAGCGCATTGTATTTACCAATCAAACGGGTAATTGCATTTATTGAATTGCTTGATTTATGGCTAGAGTGGAGTTTCTTTATAAGGTGTAGTGGTGAAGTAGAAATTTGAACATGTTTTACGTCAACTTAAGCAACAATTTGGTCTAACTTTTTAAATTACAAAATGAATTTTAATAAAAAAGAATGTGTAACAAATCAGTATCGTAACTTCGTTGAACAGTGTTTTTGGTAATTTATGCCTTTCATTGCAAATGTAATATTTTCAAACTGTGGTTTGAATGAAATATGAAAATATGTTTAATGTCCAGCTTAAACTGGTCAAGATTTTTTTTAAAGTTTGTTTTGTGTTGAAATCTGACGAAAATATGTCCAATAATAAAATAAAAACAATAATATCAGTTAAAGCGGAAAATATTGTTTTAAGAGAAGACGTTTCTGCTATTACTGTATTTAAATATCAAACATAATATTTAATACATTAACACTGTTTCTTTAATTTATTTTATTTATCGCCTTATATAATGTTTATTTTACATGGACATTCACGCTGTCAAATCATAATAACTCACATTAATTTTGTGATTATTGAACATATGTCATAGATTTGTATACAATTAATAAATATACCGGTAATTCACTATTTGATAACTAGCAGGATTTTGTTTTGGTCCAATAAAGTCAGACTAAGCCATCCACTGAAAAATTTCGGAAGATTATTACAGCTCCTTCCAAGAACGTCACCGCAATTATGTGCTCAGAAATTGACCAAAAGTGCCGGCCCCAATCAGTTAAGTGGATACAATTTTGTGTTGCCAGAGATATGTTGTTGGGCAAATAGTCGCATTATTTCGTGAAATAAATAGAATTAGCGGAACAGGCCGTGATCCTGACAGGCTTATTTCGTTCTATTAATCATAAAACTCGAAAGAGTGTCTGCAAGATTTGCTTTTGGAAACGAGCACTCTTCTATGACAATTCGAAGCCACTCTAGAAAATGTCTTCAATTAATTAGCGGGGCCTGGCGCGCAAATATTTGTTAACATTGCCCCGTTTTGGCGAAGAAAGGGGTCCACTGCCGTCGCATTTGTTTTCAATTGAATGGCTGGTATTGTCGCGCGCGTGGCGGAAGTTAAAGCAAACCAAGCGATTTAATTAGCGACCAGAAGGCGAGCGGATCAGAAGTCGATTTATTTGAGATTCCAGGAGAACATAGTTGTACATGGTACTACAGAGAAGTGGTGTTAATTTAATTTATGCGCGGAACTCATTCGTTTGTCATTCGAGGAGTTTAATTGCATGTGATGTGAATCATTCCATACTTGTTTTAATTAAGTTATGATAATCTTTATGTAAGAGTCGTTTGAAGATTGTTATATATAAAAGACTAATTTATCTGCGTAGCAAATGTATATAAACTTTTACTTAAAAACAAAACTAATTTATAAATGTATCGCAATAAAAATGCGTAACGTCGTCTTAATTCTACAGGAGTACATTTTCTGTCAGGGGCATTTATTATAAAATGGAAAACATTCCCTGTCTGTCTTGTGATCAAAGTATACCGGTAATTGCAAAGTAAAGAAAGTGGTAATCGTGAACCAATAAATCATTTTCTGAGCAAGGACGATGTTCACTTAACAGTTAAACATGCGTTGTGAATGTGCAGCTGCAACTTAAGTTATGAAGCTAAGAAAATGTGGCGTGTTCTGAGAAAACAGGGTAAAATGTTTGTGCGTAAATTGTCATCCCAGATTAGCCTGTGCAGTCCGCACAGGCTAATCAGGGACGACAATTTCCGCTTTTATAGCATTTTTCGTTTAAAGGATGTCTCTTCTTAGCGAAAATCCAGTTTAGGCGGAAAGTGTCGTCCCTGATTAGCCTGTGCGGACTGCACAGGCTAATCTGGGATGACACTTTACGCACAAGCATTTTGCCCAGTTTTCTCAGAACACGACACAAATAACAAAAAGTACAAAAGGGAAAGACATAAAGAAATGATGCAAAAGTAGGAACGCAAATCCAAAAAAAACAGGCATATGTGTAACTGAAAAGTTTTCGTTTATGTTCAAAAGGTTGATAAAAGCATTTTAACTTCAAATCCAACACCTTTTTGACTAAACGTTAAAATATCAAACAAACCAAAACCCTCTTAAAAGGAGGTACATGGAATTCTCTTGGTGGTATTTTATCGTCGTTTTTAAATGACGTCAGTCTTGAATTAAACAGCGTGGAGGAATTTACACACACGATCACAAGATAATACAAAAATCCGAAACCAATTAAGATCAATAAAAAGGAAATACACATAATGCTGATGATGGTATCTATTGTTTATCGTTCATAAATAAGACTATTCTTTAGTAAAACTGCGTAGTAATTAAGTTCTTTACACACAAAAACACAATTTGTAATAATTACTTAAAGACCCCAGATTCGCAAATATGTTGTTAATTTAAAAACGCACATAAAATGGTGTTATACTATTATCGCTTGAATATCGAATACGACATGGAATTATTTTATTTACATGGACCAACATTGAGCGTGTGAAGAAAGACCACGTTAATTGTGTTCGTCGATCGGCCTGATAATATTAATCCCCCCTAAAGGATCGACAGAATTCGCTCGATTTAATCGAATTTGATAAACTTCAAACATCAGTCGAAGTGTTAATTCCGTATTTAGAGATATACACTTTCGGTCAATAGGTTGTCTGATAGAGAAGTGTTTTGGCCCGAACCGATTAGCCAGGAGTCCGATATGTCTTATCAGCACCGACTGGTCTTGTAATGAACTTTCAATGGCCGCTATCAAGCCAGGGGGTGAGTTAATTTTCTTGTTGTAACAATTTACAGACTGTCTAAATCCAGTTAAAGTAGCATTTCTGTGCGAAGGATTAGCGGAGTGTTCAAAGTGACAGATTATACCTGATGGTAGATTATTTTAGAGGCAAGTTCACAGGTTTTGTGTACAATTCATTGAACACGATGATAAAAAGGCATTCAGTCGTCACGTTCGGTGTGCCTTTGTTGTTTAGATTGTGAATGATTTATAATTACGCTAAATCGATGCACCTGTTGATAATGAAGTACACACGTATGTTTACAGGTTGTTAGCGAAATATTTGTGTGGCTGTAAATTGTATTGGTACAAGTTTAACATTTTGCAACATGTTTAAATACAAAGATTAGAATGAAACCAGGTGGCAGAACGCCTTCGTGTTAACATTTCAAGTTGCGTGATTTTAGATTTCGTTGGGAAAAAGCAACGCGACTAACGACCGCAGGGAAATATATAATGAGGCGCCCTTAAAGGACTTTAATATGTGCCGTACTTTAATGAGTTGATGTGCAATATTGACCTATATTTTACAGAATAACGGAAATTTAACATCATAGTGTACGAATCTATATTCGAGCCCAATTATACAAACACTTTCCATATGACATTAAACGTCGCAGAACTTTTTTTATGAACTTCAAACCAACCCAAACTACTAAAATCAAATACTGTCAGAGTGAGTGCAGACTTACTCTGGAGTATTTTCCGCCCCATACATATGATCCTGACCTTCACAGGAGAAAACAGTTGTATTTATTAATTAAAAAACATTAATATCAATATCCTCTATTGATATACGAATTTTCATTACAATTGATTTCATTCTAAAAGTACAAGGCAATAACTCCATTAACACATGCATCAAAGAAAGGTTTTGTAATCCGCACTTCCTTTCAAAGTCTTCTATTATTATATTAAGTTTGCACAAGAATAGCACCAAGGGAAATAACTCCAAAACGCTAAAGACTTGTAGTTTTCGCACTCTGCATTTACCTAAGTTGTTCTCTGTAGATCTACGAATGTTAATCGTAATATCTCTAATTTTAATGGAATTATAGAGTGCACAAGAACATAACACAGGCTTAAAGCTATGTAAATATTGAAGAACGAACGAAAGAACGAACGAACGAACGAACGAATGAACGAACGAACTTACGAACGATACAAAGAATGAAAAAAAGAATTAGCGACCTTTGATTGCTAGGATGTCAGTAAACTATAACGCCCCGTCCTTCCATCGACTTTTCAGCCCCAAAGACGTCTACATCCGTCCATGTTCATCACAACAAATAAATAAAGGACAATAGCTCCAAAAAACATTTAAACAGCGTTATGACCTCTTACAATATATGCAGTTGAATACTTATGAAATTATACTTGAAAACAATTGAAATATTAATAAATAGCGGTAACTTTGTATACACTTCAGAGAATTATTTCTATTGACCACGAAGTTTTCTTAGTTTTCTCTGAAAGGCAGCTATCATTATTATTGAGGTTTATGTGAGTACTTGCAATACTTGCAGAGTTATGCTCCGCGTACGAAACGGAATATTTAATACATAAACAAAGGGTAAGAGCAAAAAATACTAATAAGAAAGTTGTGGTTAATGTACTCTGATACTCTCTGAATGTCATCTATCAAAAAGTGTTATATAAATACCTTCAATACTAAGAAAGTTATTCTGCGCACAAGACAAATGACTATTGGGCAATTTATCTGTAAAACCAGAATAGAGAGTTCTTATACGCCCACCCTCTCTATAACTATATGAACTTTCATTCGAATTTCTTTCAATACTTTCTGAGTTATGCTCCGCAAAACATGAGGGACAGTTTGGCGAACGCAACGACAAACAGACAGCCGGATTGACGGACGACGCGATTACTATTTGAATCCATTCGGTGCAAAACACAACGCAAATGTTTCTAACTACATTGTGAAACGCATTTTTTTTTTTAATTATTGGACTAAGCCAATAATTATCGTCGCGAATGTGTGAGAAAAGATAATGTGCTTGTCAAAAATCATCGATCACATCATCCTCGCTGTTCCATTAAAGATAGGATTATGTCTAGTTTACATCTTCTAGTGATACTAATATGTTTGCATTTAACTTCATTTATCTCACTTATTTTGGTCCGAGGGCTCAATCTTGATAGTTTAATAATTTTTTGATATAATAATGACACGGAAAATAATACCGAAGCTCGCTCGTTTGGATCAACAAAGATTGGCGGTAATCCGAATTCAAACAAGTAATTCGGTAACAGATCTCCAAGGAAGGTTTCACATTTTGTTATATATTGAGCAACACATTGGGACTGGGCTAAGGTTTGCGGCATGTAATACGTGGATGGTATGCAGCAACAATGGAGTGCTGGTAAAAACATGGTTGATTTTCGAGACAGTTAGAGGAACATGGATGAAAAAAGTTGGCGGTTGCTTGTAGAAAAAGTAAAAAGGAAAACGAAGGAAAGGTAGCTGTTGTAAGTCGAAAACGGAAGGGGGGGGGGGGTAACGGAGGAAGGCGTTTGGTCCAGTATTCCACTACTAGAAGATGAGAGAAGATCGTGGATCTCTAAGGAGCAGCAGAAAGTCATCATGAAACGAACTTATAATCCCATTTCTAATGGAACATGAAATATTGTTACCATTTTTTTTTACAGTTTACGCCCCTCAAGCGACAAAGGTTGTTACAATGAAGGAAATGGTTTGATGTTGGTTGATTTTGAAATGTGTCAATAATTACCTGTTAATATATCAAATAAGCCCCTAAAATGTAAATGGTAATGTTTTTAACTGCTTATATTCATGTTTCTGCTGCTGGCAATTGGGATATTGAGGATGAAACAAGGACTTTAGTAAAGAGTGCCTCTTAATAATGCACTTGGTGTGTCTTTTTGACGACCGAACTTTAATACTGTTACATCGATGAATTAGTTACGTGTCACCACACACATTTAACACATTGCCTAATACGATGGAATGAAGCTCGTTTTGCAATGAAACTTGCTTGTAAAAACTACACTCTATTCTTGTTCAAGTAAATTCTCTGATATTTGTTTACTTGTATGATAATTCCTATTTCATTTAAACCGACAACAAAAACGAGCAGAGGAGCTGTAAAATTACACCGATATAAATGTAAAGATTCTGTTTATAACGCACTGACATGTACATACATAATACATTACATTAACTGACGTATACAAATGTTTAAATGCGATGGTATTCAAAAACAAATGCACCGTCAATAAATAAAATTAAGTGTTGTTCACTACTTTCGGAAATACAGGTCAGTTGGGAACATGCTAATTGTTACAAAATATAAAAACACTTATGCATACAATTTACACATGTATATGCCCAAATAAACATACACGTACAGAAATCTGATAAGCATGCAATACAGAAGGCAGTATTGCAATCGAAAAGCTTTCGGTGTTATTTTTTTCCATATAAATCATGACTCTTAAGATACATTTGTTGGGTATCAAAAACACAGAACGTGGAACGATTATCCAAATTATGCAACCCTTTCCCCAACGCTAGCTCGTACTGTTGACAAATCGCTGCCATTTAATGGATTTAATCCATCAAACCGGGAATGGATGGCAATCGAATAGCTGTGTACGAATACTCGGATGTTAGGTAATTCATGGAAAAATCATTTGACATGCCAACTAATCGTGCTGAAATGGTAGATTAAATTAGCCTATGAGAACGTATTCTTGAGAGAAATGCCAAATTAATCTCTTTCCTGGACCCGGCTATGTTGACTCAGTGTCCAGCATGCAACCCTTTCCCCATCTGTCGATCTGTCATAGGCAAACGCTAGTTTTCTCAGAACTTTTATCAATGAGCCTTATGAGAGAAATGATATTTTAAATTTTGCAAAAGGAAACATTCATCCGGTGAACCGAAACACATTCGAGTCGTTAGAGCGCGACTGACCTTACCTGCTACCGCACACGATTGGCGCTGAACATTATTCTTGTTTCTTATGCGATTTGCCAATATAAAGATCACGATTAAACGGCTTTTGTCTGGATAAGACGCCTATAAGTGGACTATAACTGTTGAATGATCTATAAGTGGACTATAACTGTTGAATGATCTATAAGTGGACTATAACTGTTGAATGATCTTTTTTTGAAGTGTTGTTATGGTGCATGAAACCAAAACACTACGACGCATTCAATGTCCGTAACGTATAAGAAGGATGTAAAAGTGATGACCTTCGCAAGCATGCAATCTTGTAACAACGTCGTCGATGCATCATAATCGCCGTTCAGTGAAATATCTTGAGCATTATTTAGATGCATTGTATGTTAACTTTAATGCTTTATCTATATTATTATTATTATCATCAGCAGACATGTGCACAAAATATCGATATTGAACAGTTTATGTTTGAATTGTTTCTCCCACACCCCATCTGTTAACGCAAATATTGAATGAATTCATATATTCATAAAACATCAATATAACACCGTTGCAAATCTCATGTCTGTAAAAGAAATCCCTTAAATCCGAACTAAAGCCTTTTATGATCTATATTGGAAAAAAATTTGTTAGTTTTCGAGATAACTTGTGTGATAACGATTGACAAAATCGCACCTGTGAGATGTATATTTTTTTTTAATGAAACAAGAACAGTCAAATAACCGAAATATCTGAACAACGCACGTATCCATTTTCGGATCACTGTAGAAGTATTCCGAACACAGCAAACTTCCTCTTCGCATGGATACGGTACTGATCCTACGATGATTTTGTGCCCGAAAAGGCACGTACTCACGAGGATAATAATTGTAATTGGACCAGTTTATACATATCGTATCACGTAACTAAAAAAATATGTGTTTGTTCTTCCTCAAATTTCTACAGAGCAATTTATGAATCAAGGGAGATACCCAAGGGTAATGTCCAAGGCTTATGCTCCTGGAATGTATAGGAGGTAGTATTAATTAGTAGTAATAATATTTATTACTTAAATTCATGAATAGCGTTCCATTAAATCGTGAATTTGTTATCATAACATAAATTCATGAATAGCATTCCAATCCATTGTGTTGCTATCTCAATAAATGTTTTGAGCAACCGGTCACGTGAAAAACATTACACATTTTAATATATTGTGTAATGCCTATTTGTCCGAACACAAATTCTTTTTCGGTTTGATCTTCTGTGGATAACTCTTGCCGAAGCCAGGTACTCGGCACTGAACTTGATTATCTCCCATAGGGATGCGTACTTGCTGTGAAACTTATGTGAACGCTGCACGTGTTTGTACAAAGTGTGAAGTTCATTACACACAGGCCTGTCTCTGTTGAAGTTTGAATTTGAACTTGTGTATTTGTGTCTTTATTTTTATTGATTTACATAAAACGCCAACAAGCAAGATATTTGTTCAAATACAGATACTGCTACGGCGAGCGATATGGGCAAACTATATGGGCCACACAATGGCTGAATCTGGGTCCTATGTTGGTGGAATAGGGTGTCAAATATTCATATTTGTTTTAAAGATAATCGGCATATTACTTAAAAGCAGAATATATTTCGAGATTTGCAACTTGATTTAACAGCAACATACATGGCACAAGCTGGTTAAGGCTGGGATTATGACCCCACGTTTGCCATTATTTTGACTACTCTGTTCCCCTCGCCGTTTTGGCTCGTTTTATCACGGCCTTTTGTCCATGTCCTTTCTAGTTCATTGGTGTAGAAAACATAAAAATAAACAAATAACTTTAATTATTAAAGCAGTCTCCCTCGTCCAGCCAACACAAATTAAAATATGACGTTGCGTAAATATATTTCAAATGTAACACAGAACCGGATCCTATCATGTAAAACATCATCAAATTTCCTTTACACGCAATTTTAATTGCTATCAAAATGAAGGAAACACAAATATAGAATTTACTTAAATAATAAAATAAAAAATACAATCAATTTGAAAATACATGTAACTCTTATTACATTGGTGTCCACTTATTGTTTAAGTTGTCAAAATAAAATTGTCAATAAATACGGCGAAACTTACATTTTCAGGGACTAAAATAAAAAGAGGTAATGATGCCTTCTCTTTTGGCATGCAATTTCCTAGGTAAAAATTATGCTTCAGCCGACATGATCTCATACGAGAAAAACAACAAATAGTGTTTATTATTATGGGATGTTTATACAAACATTATCATGATCACTAAGTAAAATATAGAGTGGCACTAAAGAAAGATAAATACATGTGTCTGAACTTCGAACTCAGCTGTGGGCATGTGAATACAAATTATAAGTTGTTGAAGCCGACCAAAATTATTAACATAATACAATACAATTATAAACATTTACCGTCTTACAACAGAAATGTGTGCTGCTAAAAAATACAGGGGTTTGTAATTTAGGAAAGTGCCTTGCCAAATATTGCTTTTAGTACATATAACGTCCAAAATAACCTTTAACTTAATACATTTACTTATTACGTTTCTATAAATAGCATGGTGACAAAAATATTATTTCAGAGAACAAATATGACTTAATATACGAAATATCATTGGTATAAATAAGCATTTGAAAACAGTTTTCAGAAAAACTACTGTGCAAAAATGGCAACATATAGGACCAATGCCAACTTATACACCGTAATTGAATACATGAGCACACCATATTTGAATCTAGTTTTATCAAAAACATATATACTGAAATTATTACACGCAAAAAATAGAATTACTTAATTTCACAATAGTAGAGAGGATAATTAAAAGTACCCTTACCCTAAATAACTTGAGGGTTTATTATTTATTGATGTAGCAGTTATTGAAATAAAGTAGTTTTAAAATACAAAGGCCTATATTTCCTTTTATACTTGTTATTGGCCTACGGTGAGAATATCTTTATACGATCTTATTTACTCATGCAATCAACAAGTCAAAAACAAATCAGTTTACAAAATAAATATAAAATCATTTGAAAAAAGTATTTACTCATAATATAATTCAGTTAGAATATATGCTACACTATTAAATTGAGGCAAAACAAACATGATATAATCCAAGCCTGTATGCAGTTTGGTGCAAATCGCGCTGGTTCATCTTAAACACATTTCATAAAATATAATTATAAACACTTACCAAGTTTCTATTTTGGTAACAAAATTAATTGTTCATGATTGTATTTTACAATATATTTAACCTGGCCTGCATGAATATTCCGTTGAAATCTGTAGCCGATTCTTAATTTAGATAATAAAAATCGTGCACTATTGATACCGTTATTTCAGTACCCCTGTATATATAAATATNTCCTAGGTAAAAATTATGCTTCAGCCGACATGATCTCATACGAGAAAAACAACAAATAGTGTTTATTATTATGGGATGTTTATACAAACATTATCATGATCACTAAGTAAAATATAGAGTGGCACTAAAGAAAGATAAATACATGTGTCTGAACTTCGAACTCAGCTGTGGGCATGTGAATACAAATTATAAGTTGTTGAAGCCGACCAAAATTATTAACATAATACAATACAATTATAAACATTTACCGTCTTACACCAGAAATGTGTGCTGCTAAAAAATACAGGGGTTTGTAATTTAGGAAAGTGCCTTGCCAAATATTGCTTTTAGTACATATAACGTCCAAAATAACCTTTAACTTAATACATTTACTTATTACGTTTCTATAAATAGCATGGTGACAAAAATATTATTTCAGAGAACAAATATGACTTAATATACGAAATATCATTGGTATAAATAAGCATTTGAAAACAGTTTTCAGAAAAACTACTGTGCAAAAATGGCAACATATAGGACCAATGCCAACTTATACACCGTAATTGAATACATGAGCACACCATATTTGAATCTAGTTTTATCAAAAACATATATACTGAAATTATTACACGCAAAAAATAGAATTACTTAATTTCACAATAGTAGAGAGGATAATTAAAAGTACCCTTACCCTAAATAACTTGAGGGTTTATTATTTATTGATGTAGCAGTTATTGAAATAAAGTAGTTTTAAAATACAAAGGCCTATATTTCCTTTTATACTTGTTATTGGCCTACGGTGAGAATATCTTTATACGATCTTATTTACTCATGCAATCAACAAGTCAAAAACAAATCAGTTTACAAAATAAATATAAAATCATTTGAAAAAAGTATTTACTCATAATATAATTCAGTTAGAATATATGCTACACTATTAAATTGAGGCAAAACAAACATGATATAATCCAAGCCTGTATGCAGTTTGGTGCAAATCGCGCTGGTTCATCTTAAACACATTTCATAAAATATAATTATAAACACTTACCAAGTTTCTATTTTGGTAACAAAATTAATTGTTCATGATTGTATTTTACAATATATTTAACCTGGCCTGCATGAATATTCCGTTGAAATCTGTAGCCGATTCTTAATTTAGATAATAAAAATCGTGCACTATTGATACCGTTATTTCAGTACCCCTGTATATATAAATATATATATATATATATATATATGTATATATATTGATGTATAGAATGGCCAAAACTCGACCCTAACCGATAGCCTTATGATAACCGCACAAAGTCATTAAGCTGAAAATGTCTAGTGAGAATACAAAATTTCATTGTTTTGGATGGCATATTTTTTGTAAAAGATAAAACGAAACATTCCTGTCGTTTATATACACACTACATAAAGTACCGTAGACACGACGTGTGTAAGTAACACATGTATCATGAAAATTTCAACACGGTAAGCTGTTGTGTTGAGACAATTAATTTCCGTGTTTACACTATACTTATGTTTACATAGTTCTAATCAAGATGTCAAATCGCAATATTGTTTTAACTGCCATTAACCAAATAAATTATATGTAAATTGTATACATAACTTGCAAAATATGGCAGATAATTAAATGGTTCGCTTTAGTTTATCGATTCTTTACACAAACATAAAATACGATACTTGATTAATGTAACGTTTTGAGATAACCGTCATTCGACAATATCCTTGAATATACCGAGAGAAAACGATACTTAACGTATGAGGTACCCGGACATTCGTTCCCACTGACAATCGTTCCTACGATTTTTTGACAAGACGGACATTCGTTCTTCCGTTATTTTGACAAGGCGGACACTCGCTCCAACGTTATTTTGACAACCCGGACATTAGTTCCTACGTTATTTTGACGACCCGGACAATCGTTCATACATTATTTTGACAACCCGGACATTCGTTCTTGCATAATTTTGACATCCCGGACATTGGTTCCTACAATTAGATGCAACACTTTTGATAGGCTGCCTCCAGAATGACAACGCCATGGTGGAAACAAATGTTTACACACTAAGCAAGGGTGAGTCGGTGGACAAACGGATGAGGAAGAATACTGTGAACCATCGTCAGACATTTAACATTTTGTGTGATCAGTATGTGGCTGGAAGCATGTCGATTGTGGAGTTCCGGCAAAGTGTTGGCCACCGAATTCGTTTTGGACACTAGGGTGTGTTGTGGATAGTCATTATTGACTCGTTTACGTACAGATGTATGTAAACATGTACATATGTGCCTCTTTTCGTTTTTATGGGGGCTTTCTTGTGCATATTTTATTGTGTATATATGTATATAAATGTAAATATTTGCTCTTTATATTTCTGTACTTTCTTGTGCATAACATCATAATTACAAGTTGAATAAAAAGCAAGATTCCATTCACCATATTGGCACTAACTCCAATATATGTAACTTAGGAATGAATGTTCGGAATGTGTTTATAATGTAAGAACGAAGTCCGGGCTGTCAAAATAACGATTTTACCATGGGAACGAATGTGCGGGATTCTACGAATGATATTGCCCGATTTATCTGTCTGCTGCTACCTTAAATCAAGTATTGAATACATTGTAGAATAAATCTAGATGCAAATCCCAATGTTCTCTGGGAAATAAAAAGGGGACAATAAGAACTCAAACAAATAAATGTATATCAATGAAACATAAAAGTATGAAGCCAAAATAACCACACAATAAAAATAATATCTAAAGAAAACTGATTAAACAAAGCAACAACAAATACAACTAAACAGACCGACTTAAAATCGAGAAACAAAAACTAGAACATATAAATGACATTAATTTAATAAACGATCTAGAGCACAACATAATACAAAAAGAACTCTTATTTTGCGAAAATCGAAAAAGCCACGGCTCAAAAGAGATCAATAAATTCAACATTGATGGTTAAATGCTCGAAAACAAGTATGAAATGCGTGTATTGAAAGCAGAAAGACATTTTTATTCAATATCTAACCAAAACATTGATGACATTTTTGTTTTGCATTTTGAAACAGAATAGTTAACAGATGAAGAAAGATCGTCATATGAAGGAAAAATAACAGAATATGAATGTTTATTTTCTCTCAAAGAACTGCAAAACAATAAAAGCGCAGGTTCGGATTTAATAAGAGTAGAGTTATATAACGTGTTCTTTGTAATGTCATAAAGAAAAAAAAACTACTTGATTCATTAAACAACTCTTTTGATAATGGTACCCATAATTTATTTCAAAAATAGATAATTTTATACCAAAGTCGGGAACACAATCTAGGAATAATTGACAACGGGAGCATGTCACATTGATGAACGTGGATGATAAAATTGCTACAAAATCTCAATCCAACAGATCTTCAATTATTACGTATTCTCAGACGGGCTTCACGAAAAATAGATATATAGGAGAAAATGCAAACATATTTATTAAGTGAATAAATGTTCACACATTTTTTCTCTGGAACGATTCAAACAAAGGTTTACACAATGAACATACTGTTTATAATAATATGTGGTATAATATAGGGATTCAATTAATGGAACGCGTATTGTACTATCAACGAAACGATTTGTACACATTTAAAAAAAAATAATGTTTGTATTAAATAGAAGAAAACTATTTTCTAAGTTTTAAATTCGTATTAGAAGCATTCATAATGCCGTAAACATAGCAGTGTAAAAAGATAACATGTTAATCATGCACTCGTTTCATTAACAGATCCGTGTATTCTTAACACAAATAAAAAACGTAATATGATTTTATGAAATTCGGCGTGTTGAAAACAGACCAAAATTTAGCGTGTGAAGTAGGTAGTCTTAAATTGTGTTAGTCGATTGGCCTGATAATAGAAATCCCCGCTGAAGAATTGACGGAATTTATTTGATTTAATCGAATTTGATAAAATTAAAACATCAGTCGAAGTTTAAATTCCGTATTAAGATATATAGACTTTTGGTAAATGAGGTGTCCGAAGTGTTTTTGCCCAAACCGATGAATATTGAAACCGATATGCCTCATCAGCACCGATTGGTCTTATAATAAACTTTCAATGACGTCTATAGGGGCAGGGGTGAGTTAATGTCCTTGTTGTAACAATTGTCAGACTTTCTAACTCAAGTTAAAGTAGTATTTCTGTGCGATCGATTAGCGGAGTGCTCCAACTGACCGAGTATGCCCGATAGAAGATTATTTCAGAGACAATTCCACAGTGTATTGAACAAGATGATAACAAGGCATTCACCAGTCACGTTCGGTGTACCTTTTTATTCTCTGATTGTGAACGCTTTCTAAGTGCGCTAAATCGATGCACCTGCTAATAATGAAATAAACATGTATCTTTATTATTAGTGAAATATTTTGTTTGGCTGTTTAGTTCATAGAGAAGCTTTTAAGAATTTGCCACTTGTTTGGATGCCACGTTTATACGATTTCAATGTCAACATTTTATTCTCGCAGTCTTACATCGTCTTATGGATAAGTCTGAGGAATGTTGAATACAATTAATCAACACTATTTATATGGTATCATCAATCAATTATTGTTTACTTCAATGAATGTTTATGCCCATACCGACACATTTACTTGTATTTGTCGCATGAACGAATCTGCGCAGACTAATGGGGATTTCCTAACAGTCTACATATTGTGTACATTGTCGAGTTTTATGCTGTAAAGCAGAACATTATTTAAAATCGAATAAAATCGGTTGTTCGTTAATTTTCTGGTACCACTTCTTCTGAACTTTTATTATAGTTATTGAATCATCAACGTTTTATCTGTTTTGAAAAATTGAAAAGATCGTATATATTCGCTTTTAAGCTCTGATCGAACCAACTGTCCGAACTCTACGTGTTAACCTTTTATTTTGACTACCGGTAAGCGATTCAAATTTGTTGAAAAAAAAACCAACGCGACTTTTAACCGCTGTGAAATAGTATAAAGGGGCTGCCCAAAACGTATTTAATTAACATACAGGATATCGTACCTGATGAACTGAAGTTGGCAAGGGTGATACCTCTGTTCAAAAAGAATGATAAGACAGAGATTGGTAACTATCAACCAGTTTCTATCTTAAGTGTCATTTCAAAGGTTTTTGAAAGAGTTGTCAAGGTTGAAAGTTATCTTACTCAAGAAAATGAGAAAAAAAATACTGTTTAATTATCAATTTGGCTTTCGACGCATGTACTCAACTGAAACATGTCTTATTCACTTAACTGACTTTATTCGTTTTCAGATGGATAGATCAAACTTGGTAGGGATGGTACTGCTTGACCTTCAGAAGGCCTTTGACACCGTTGGTCTTAGCATCCTGTTAATGAAACTTGAAGTTTCACTTCTTTATATTGAAGCTCTTGGTCTTTCAAAGTCTATGGTCAAGTGGTTTTCATCGTACCTATTTGACAGGCAACAGTTGGTAGATGTGTCTGCAATATTTTCTTCCTCGGAGCGTATAACCTGCGGAGTACCGCAGGGTCTATTTTAGGGTCTCTCCTATTTTTGATCTATGTGAATGATATGTCTGCTGTTGTCAAACAAAAGTAACTCATGTATGCAGATGATTCTGCTATCTTGTTCTCATGTAAAAATAAAGACGAAATAGAGTCCCAGTTATGTCTTGAACTCGATACAGTGCGTGAGTGGCTTATATGTAATGTAATAAACTATGCATACAATTAGATAAAACAGCGTCTTTTTTCTTTGGATCAAGGCCAAAGGTAAAAGTCCAATATGCTTGTGATATTTTTTCTAAAGGCCACATCATTCAATCCAAAGTGTCGTTCAAGTACTTGGGCGCAACTATTGACCAAAGCTTGTCATTTGAATCCATGACATTGTCAGTTATCAAAAAGGTCAATTCTAGAATTAAGCTTCTCTACAGAAAGAGAGAATTCCTCACCTTCCATACTAAGAAATTGCTATACACGGCCATTGCCCAAGGTCATTTTTATTATGCTTCAGTTGTATGGTTTCATTCTACCACTCAAGCTATCAAGAATAAGTTACAGGTCACGCAAAACAAACTGATTCGATTAGTGTTGAACCTAGATGCCAGAGCTCATGTTGGTAAAGAGCAATTTGCCCTGTTGAATTGGTTACCAGTGGCTAGTAGAGTTGATTTTAAAACCATTCGTCATGTCTTCAATATCAATACTAATTCTGCTCCATTATATATGAAGGAACAATTTACCTTAGCTAGCTCTGTTCATAAAACTAGGTTCATAGCCAAGGCTGTAAAATGTACAGACCCTGTTAAATGTGACGAGAATCCCTTCTACTTTATAGAGTGTAGTTGTTACTCCATTCCTAAGGTAAAAGGGTTTGGAAAATATCATTTGCCTACAGGGGATGCACTTTGTGGAATAACTTGCCACATAATATTAGAGACTCTGTAACATATAATAACTTCAAGCTCAGTGCTAAGGAACATTTTATTAGTCTACTTGATTCTTAACCATTTTTTTTAAAAATATTTTTTGCCTGTAAGTTGCTCAGATTTATTGTTCATTGCTTGTTGTCATGTATTTTTTACAAGCTTCAAAAAGCTAAGTACATGTCGTTCTTAGCATTATTTTAGAATAGTTATAGGCACGTAGTTTTTTTTTAAACTGAATAATTTCTAACTAGGTGCAATATAGATGTTTTGTGTTATTTACAGTTGCCTTTCTTAAAGGTGACTTGATGAAGGTGCTCAAATCTGTGATATATAATTCTATCTAATTATGTCTTCCTATGTCACACAACACTATATCTCAAGGACCACAATGGAAATAAGTGTTTTTCAATCGTTTTTTGTGTCATTCTTGATATACAATGATGGCTGTCATGGCTACACTTATGTATTTGTAATTCATGCATGTTTCTTCCTTACTAAAGTACATGTGTGTGTTATACTTGTATTGCCATGTATACTGACATTGTTTATTGAAATAAATCAATCAATCAATCAATCAATCAATCAAACATAGACCTATAATTTATAGTTTAACGTTTTATTCGAACGGGCTTTAACGCCGTAGTGCTCCCATATCTATTCAAGCTTCATTTTCCAAACAATTTCTTCAACAAATTAAACTTTGCAGAACTCGTAAGTACACTGCATAGGGTTCTTTTACCGAACAGGATAACTGTTCCATTGCTTAGTTCTAGTTTTAGTCGGTCGTTTATCGTAAATGTTAGATACCGGTGGTCGGTAGTTAGTCGGCGACCATATGTGAACGAGGATTAAATATGACAATGTCATCGTTAGAGAGTGTCGACGAAAACTGCGAAGTGTCACAGAAATAAATTGTACCAAAGAACGTTGTGACGTTCAAATGGTGTGAAGAATCTGTAAGATTAGCAAGAATCTGTAGGATAAGAAAGACTTAAACCGTCATCGCAAACATGTGTGAGAAAAGATTATGTACCTGTCAAACATCGTCCATCGCCTCGTCTTCGCCTTGCCATGATAGACAGGATTAAGTCTATTTCACGCCTTGCAGCGATTTGTACCGCTCAGCAATATTAATATATTTGCTTAAACCTTCATTTATCTAAATTATTTTGGCCCGAGGGATCAAACTTGATAGTTTAATAATGTTTTAATATAATAATGACACATAAAATAACACAGAAAATCGCTCATTTGGATCGACAAAGATTGGCAGTAATCCGAATTCAAACAAGTAATTTGGTAACGGATCTTGAAGGAAGATGTCCCATATGTTTATATATTGGAAAACAAATTAGGACCTGGTTATGGTTTACGGCATGTGAAACACGGATAGTATGAAGCAAGAATGGAACATGGAGAACTGGGTTGATTTTTGAGAGAGAATGGGGAAAAACAGAGGTGTAGGATAAGGTTAAGGATTACTCGTAGCAAGAGGAGGAAAATTGAGGAAAGTAGGGGTTGTTTGTCGAAAGAGTTGGAAACGGAGGAGTGCCTTGGTCCAGTATTTAACTGATGCACGTTCACTCGACAACTCGACTCCTGCAATATAAGAGACGGTCTTAGACATAGGACAGAACAAAACAGTAAAAAAATATAATGTACCAAATACTTCGAAAGCTCTAGTGAAACACAAAGCATTGTTTCCCATTTTTAAAGTATACGCCACACAAGTAGCAAAGGTTGTCAAAGTTAAGGTCTTGGTCAGATGGGGGTTTATTTTGAACTGGGTCAATGTTGAACAGTACATGTGTTAAATAAACCCCATAAATTGCATCGGTAATACTTTGGACTATTTATATCCATGATTTTGCTGCTGACAATGGTGACATTGATGATAAAACATAGACTTTAATATATGATTCATCTTAATGATGCTTTTCAAACATACACCGAAACAAATGTTAAAAGTCATTCAATAATGTACACGATACATCAATTAAATGACGTATGGTATTGTTTAAATGGGTGGGTTGTGCAAACAAAGGTTATATTAAGCATATGTTAATTGTTACGAAATATAGATACCTTTATACATTTAATGTACACATGTGAATGCACAAATAAACATACATGTATAAACAGAAATGAGCTTTGCAATTTATTGCAATTGCAGAGCGTTCCTGGCTATTTTTCCATTAAAAAACGTGACTCTTGATAATGTTTGTTGGGTGTATCAAAATACCGAACGTGGAACGATTATCCAAATACAGCACCTTCTCCCAAACGGCAGCTCGTACTGTTGACGAATCGCTGTCATTTAATGGGTTTAATCCATCAAACCGGGAATACATGGTAATCGAATAGCTCTGAATGAATGCTCGGATATTTGCTAATTCATGGTAAAATCATATGACATGCCAACTAATCGTGCTGAAATGGTAGATTAAATTAGCCTATGAGAACGTGTTCTTGAGAGAAATGCCAAATTAATCTCTTTCCCGGGCCCGGCTGTGTTGACTCTGTGTCTAGCATGCAACCCTTTCCCCATCTGCCGATCTTTCATAGGCACACGCTAGTTTACTCTGAGCTTTTACAATGCGCGTTATGAGAGTAATGAAAGATGCGATTTGTCAATATATAGATCGCGATTAAGCGGCGATTTGTCTAGCTAAGACGCCGTTAAGTAGGCAGCTCATATTGACTGTTCTGTCTTTTTCTACAGTGTTTTAATGCTCAAGGAAAAAATATACTAAAACGCATTCAATGTCAGTAACATATTAGAAGGATGTAAAAGCGATACCCTTCGCAAGCATTCGTTCTTGTAGGTACGTCTTTGATGCATCATTATCGACGTTCAGTAAATACCTTGAGCATTATTAAGAGGCATTACATGTAAATTGTCATAAGTACCATCATCAGCAGCAGAAATTTAAAAAAAGAAAGTGATTTATCAATGTTTAAGAGTTTATGTTTGTTGACTGTCTCTACCCTCTCCAACCCCTGGTAACTTTAATCTTGAGTGAGTACATACATTCCTAATTCAATAAACGTACACCGGTGCAAATCTCCTGTCTGTATTTGGAACCTGTACTATCCCAACTTATGCCTTTTATGATCTATATTGGAAATAAATGTGTAAGCTTTTGAGATAACAGCTGTGAAAGATTGACAAAAAGGCACTTGTGTGATGTGACTTTAATTTACAAAAAAACAAAAACAAAAAAACAGTCATATACGGAAACTATGTGTACATAGTTTTCTCCACAATCGGACCATTATTGAAGCATTCCGAAAACATTATACTGCTGCATGGCACGGGTACGCAAATGATCGTACGATGATTGTGTGACAAAAAAGCACGAAATAACGAGGATAATATTAGTAATTTGATCCGTTTCAACATATTATATAATTAAACAATTTTAGTTCTTCGTGAAATTGACACTTAAATTGTTTGAAATATTTTAGGAGATATCGTATCTAAGGGTAATGTTCCTGAACAAGTGTAGAAAATAGCCGAATGTGTTGATATTTCATCAATTCATGACCAGCGTTCTCGTCGTATGAGCCTCGCGAACAGAAGTGTCTTTCATGACTCCCGAACACCGCCCCTTTGGGTTATAAAATCAATACATATATAGCGTTCCAATCTTTTAAGCAAACACGTGTCAGCAAATCCTTGAGATGCCACCAACAAGCAATGTAGACAAGTAGCCGCAAAGACGTTAGCAAATCAGGATGATACTAACATGCCATCTAGATAAGTCGCCCCAAAAGTGCTAGCAATGCTGCACACTACAGTACTGTATAAGATGGAAGCAAGTTTGTCAAATATCACAGACATGCCATATAGACCAGTCGCCGCAAAGGTGTCATCAAGTCTGTTAGAGACCACCATGCCATATAGACCAGTCGCCGCAAAGGTGGCATCAAGTCTGTTAGAGACCACCATGCCATGTAGACAAATAGCCGCAAAGGTGTCATCAATTCTGTTAGAGACCACCATGCCATATAGACCAGTCGCCGCAAAGGTGTCATCAAGTCTGTTAGAGACCACCATGCCATGTAGACAAATAGCCGCTTAGGTGTCATCAAGTCTGTAAGAGATTACCATGCCATGTAGACAAATAGCTGCAAAGGTGTCATCAAGTATGTAAGAGACTACCATGCCATTTAGACAAATAGCCGCAAAGGTGTCATCAAGTCTGTAAGAGACTACCATGCCATTTAGACAAATAGCCGCAAGGGTGTCATCAAGTCTGTAAAAGACCACCATGCCATGTAGACAAATAGCCGCAAATGTGCCATCAACGGCATCAAGTCTGTAAGAGACCACCAAAACAAATTGCCCTAAATAACCATGAAACTTACAAATTGACTGACGAATAAAAATCATAACCAATACATTACCCGCCATCAATATGTATGTGGAACGATTATGTTCATGTCTCACACGTATAATGATTCACCCATCAGTGGTTGTTTCCATAAGGAATGCTTAGCACACTAATTATAACGGAATCATTTTAAATTACCCGTATGACCAAACAATCAAACATACACATGCAGATGGTGTAACGAATCGAATCCATAAGCAAGGCCTAAAGCGTCGCAAAATGTGTGAGAAACTATAATGTTATTGTCAAACGTCATCGATCGTCTCATCGTCGCTTTTCCATGATCGATAGATTTGTGTTCATTCTATGCCATCCAGCGATTTGTGCCGCTGACTGATATTAATATATTTGCATTAAACTTCATTTATCTCACTTATTCTGGACCGAGAGCTCAATTTTGATAGTTTAATACTATTTTAATATAATAATGACACGGAAAATAACACAGAAAATCGCTCATTTGGATCAACAAGGATCGGCAGTAATCCGAATACAAACACGGTAACGGATTTTAAAATAAGTTTTCCGATTTTATTTTATACGTGTATTAAAATCAACAAATGAACACCAGGATCTGTTTTGGGGCATATATTACACTGATACAAAACAGCAAGGGTTTATTGAAGGTTGAAAAGGTATGGATTGCATTTCTAAAAGAGATGGAATTAAATCAGTATAGGTGTTGCTTGTCGAATGTGAAAGATGAACAACTGAGGAAAGCTAAGGGTTGCTTTTCAAAATAGGCCGGGGACTGTGTTTTAGAGCAGTATCTTACGAATCCACGTTTTGCACCATATTATGAAATTGTACGATGAGAGTTGGTGTAAAAAGACAAAACAAAAATGACAATTACGGCAAGACTTCGAACAGATTTGTTAGACATGAAATATGTTCCAAATTCGTATACTTTACAACTTGCAAGTAAAACGTTAGATTATTCTGTAGTCAAGAGTTGGCTTTTTTGAAAGAGTGTCAATGTTTAAAGGTTAATGTTTCTATAAACCACTGGGTGATAGTTTAACTAGTTGACAATACGGGGAGTAAATTATTGAAAAATAAGACTTGTAAAGAAAATGGGAGTTAATATAATAATGTGTCATGACCCGCGTTGCGCGAAAATGGGAGCAGTGTAGCTCCAGATATGTCTCCAGATATGTCTCTGTATCCGTATACTCTGATGAGGAGTCATAATGTCCGCTAATGAGACAAAGAAAACCTGACTTGATTGCGGACACGATGTACCCTGAGCAGACTGCGTGAATACCAATTTTCGATAGACGCAGCTCAATTTTGAACGACGCGGTTCTTTGTTTTAAAGGTAGTTGTTTTGTTTAACTTTTTTTGAAAATTCGTAATTTTTTATCAATAAAAATGGAACATAATAGCATTGGCTATTTCGTTTTCCACTGCCTTTCCCACTGCCATTAAGTTCTTTCTTGAATATTGATATATTTGTGAAAAAATATTCTAGGAGATTGAAGAAAACATAACTATAGAACTCACTTAAATTAGAAAATACATTTAATAAAATCAGTTCGAAGTTACATGTGACTCCTTCTTCTTTGTTGTCCCATTCTTACAGAGGGGGTAATCACGTGACAAACACAATGGCGACGTACATGCTGAGAGAGGTATTTAATGTTATACCCTTCATTTTTTTTTTTTTTTTTTTTAAATGCCGCTCACTTTCCAGCCATATCAGCAAGAAAGTCATTTACGTTTATTTCGAATTAATATTCGCTCTATACCTCGACTTTACTCGCTGCGAAATTTCGTGATGACCTTATTACATCTCCAATAAGAAAATTCGCAGCGAGTAAAGTCGAGATAATAAAGCGCATTTTAATACGAAAAAGACGCTAATCACGTTCTTGCTAATATTTGATGATATGGCTTAAAAATGATATTAATCTTAGTTTCAAGCACTTTAACGGTTCGTGAAGTTGTTGCAATGGACAACGCCGAGTATTCCGGATTTGAAAATATGCGAAAATTATACATCGACTATTGATCGCGTGTCTTATCAACCAATCGCGATACAACGACTTTCTTCGGAACCTTCGTAAGATAGATTCAATCGTCAATTCAAAACTTCCGCTTTCGGGTTGATAATGGATTTTGTTTTGAGCATTTTTCCACAAAAGACACGCACATTGATGTCGATGGTAACATGTATTGTGTTTTTTACGATCTATTAGGTTGATTAAACTTGATTGTATAGACGTATCTATACATACATGTATTATTTTTTTTTACATTGATTTTGCCTTTATCAGGAAGAACTTTGAGTTGTACGTATGTACTCATAAAAGCTCAAAGCATTCAAGAAGTACTAGGGTCATGATAAATGTAGATTCCGAGCTATAGCTTTTGATTCCACGGCACGTTTCACGTGCAGTTTATATACCACACGTCAATCACGTGATGAACAAACCCTCAAAACCATACAATACAGCAAGGACGAAATCATTCGATAGTGGTTGAAACGCGAATACTTGTATTCATTTATTGTTGTAGCTATTTATACTTCATGATAACGTCGAACGATTATCCGATCATTGGAACCATTTTCCAATCGCTTGCTCGTATTGTCGACAAATCGTTGCCATTTAATGGATTTAATCCATCAAACCCGGGAATGGATGGCAATCGAACAGCTCTACGCGAATACTCGGATATTTGCTAATTCATGAAAACACTATCTCATATGCCAACTAATCGCGCCAAAATGGTACATTTAATTAGCCCGTGTGAACGTGTTCTTGAGAGAAATGCCAGATTAATCTCTTCCCCGGCCCGGTTATGTTGACTTTGTGTCCTGGTTGTACCTCTTTCTCCATCTGTCGATCTTATATCCACTCGCTTTTATTTTCTCCGAAATTTTCTATAACTCTGCGCTTTCCGAAGGTCATGTAATATATTTACGGAGTTTTTATTTGTGACAATCAATCAGTTATTTAGTGAGCGTGCTCTGGTAAGATAACGGTTGTATTCCAAGGAATCTTGTTTGTCTCTTTGTACTTAAACGTCTTGTCGCATAGAGTTATTACAGTAGTGTTTGTGTGCTTTCTGACCTTATGACATCCGTTATGGGCATAATGTATGTCCTGACCTCGTAACACATTAAAAAGTAATAAAGTGGATGTGTGCTAGCGTAAACTGATGCAATTGTAATGTGAGTTCTAAACTGACAAACAAAAGTTCGTTTTAACGTAAGTGTGTTCTGTGACCTTGCTTGCCTTATACGACGCATGATCGACAGTGACCATTATATATGATTCGTATGAGATTCGTCAATATATAGATCGCGATTAAGCGGCAATTTGTCTAGATTAGACGCCCGTAAGTGAGCTGCGCATATCGACTGATTTATCTTTCTCCAGTGTTTTAATATTAAAGGAATCGACTACAATGCGACGCAGTCAATGCCTGTAACATATAAGATGGATATAAAGCAAATGGCAGAACAAGTATAATCCATGCATATGAATATCACCGAGCGGCACAAATCGATTGATGACGTCATATAGACATAATCCTGTAATTTATTGAATAGCGAAGAGGCGGCGGCGATCATTATCATTTATAATTATATATAGTATTTGTAATAATATAAGTATTATTACAACAAGGACTCTAGAAACAAAATGCATGAATGTTGAAGTGCATGGAAGACTATTTTTGATTACCGGAATAAACCCCCTTCGGAAGAAACACCCTTCCCTAAAAACGGCATAGCGGAAGAAACCCCCTTTCACATTTTGCATACGCGGAAGAAACACCCTTCCATAGCGGAACAAACCCCCTTCCAGTTTTCAGACAGGCGAAATAAACCCCCTCCTAACTTTGATAAATTTGATTAATTGATCATGACATAACTACATTACAGGACCTGGAATATAATTAAATGTGTTCACAAGTTGTAAATGATACAAATTATATAATAAACACATTCAAGCTGTGAATTTCAAACATCGTTATCTAGACATTTATCAAACAAGCATATATTAAAAAGCAATAGACACGATTTCATTATGGAAGGGGGTTTGTTCCGCTATGGAAGGGGGTTTATTCCGCATATGCAAAACTAGGAGGGTGTTTCTTCCGCGTATGCAAAATGTGAAAGGGGGCTTCTTCCGCTATGCTGTTTTGAGGGAAGGGTGTTTCTTCCGGAGGGAGTTTCTTCCGTACACCACTTTTTGTATCTTTGCAGTTAAGATTAATTTCGTTCTCGATGCGGTTTGAAGCTCCTTTGCTAGTTATTTTAAGTAATGATGAAACAGGTAATACGAACGATGTAACTCCTAATACCCGTCTGCTGATAAACAATGCAGTTCCATATTAGAACTATTATTATGTTGCCGTTAAAATTAATATGAGCCGCGCTCTAGGAAAACGGGGTTCAATGCGTGTGCGTAAAGTGGCGTCCCAGATTAGCATGTGCAGTCCGCACAGGGTAATCAGGGACGACACTTTCCGTTTTAATGGAATTTTTCGTTTAAAGGAAATCTCTTCTAAACACAAATCCAGTGTAAGTGGACAGTGTCTCGATATCTTATACTTACGTCTGCAAAATGTGTTTTTCCTTATATCTTATACGTCTCCTTGATAAACAACAAACACAACGATATAAATTGAAAATGCAGCTCCACCCTGTCCGCCCAGACCTCCGGTAACGCCTCTATTTCATGCGCATGGATCTGAAAAAAAAACATATGTAAAAACACACACAAAATTAATACAGATTCTCTTTTACTAACCGATGTACATCATCTATTTCAGATCATTTTCAGACAAGCGTGTTACTGATATTTAATTACAGACAAGCGTCTTACTGGTATTTAATCACAGACAAGCGTCTAACTGTAATTTAATAAAAAAACAACAAGCGTCTTACTGATATTTAATCACAGACAGGCGTCCTACTGATATTTAATCAAAGACAAGCGTCTTAAATGATATTCATTCATAGACAAGCGTCTTACTGATATTTAATTTCAGACAAGCGTCTTACTGGTATTTAACCACAGACAAGCGTCTAACTGTTATTTAATCAAAAACAAGCGTGTTACTGATATTTAATCACAGACAAGCGTCTTTCTGATATTTAATTAAAGATAAGCGTCTGAACTGATATTTAATCATGTATAATCGTCTTAGCGACATTTGATCACAGACAAGCGTTTCAATGATATTTAATCCACTACAAGCGTGTTGATGATATTGAGTTAACGACAAAACAAATCGTCTTCTTACATATGTACAAGCGTCTTGACAGCCCTTCGGCTAAATAAATACAAAATTATGCATTATTAAGTCTTTATAACTGCAGTGTGATTATATCACAACCTATTCACTTCCTGAAATCCATGTAACAAGCAAGCATGTCAAATGTTTAATTTACGTTGCCAAACATACCCTTTCCACTTTGACATGGAACAAAAAATCGCCTGTCAGATGGCAGATGAATAAAATCCAATACCTAAGGAATAAAATGTCCATTCGGACATAACAATGGCCGAAATACCGCAGAGGTCCATTTGGGAACAACTAATACACCGCGTGCTCTATCAACCATCATTTTGTTCACAACTCTTGATATAACAGAAATAGGAGGCACAAATAATCCTAACTCAAAAGACCACCTAGCAGTAATTGCATCTATACCTTCCGAACCACGGTTCCAAAATCTGGAATAAAAACGATCTAATTTTCGGTTGTAATGCGATACAAACCAATCCATGGTAGGCACACCAAACTTTTTGACTATTAACGCCAACAACTCGTTTGATATCACCCAATCATCAATGTCCTCTATCTTTGACAAATAGTCTGCCCGTTCATTGTCCGTTCGAGGGACCCACTCAACCTCTAATATAATGTTATTAGCTAAACATAAATTAAAAATATCCATTGCTAAATCTTGCAAATATCTTTTTCTGGATCCTTTTTTTACGATGGTTACTGCAGACTGAATATCAGAGAAACATTTGATGCTTTGATGAACAAGCAAGTGTTTGAGAGAACATAGTCTTCTAAACACAGATGCTAATTCCCTCCATGTTGAAGACTTTTGTGCTTTATCAGGTGACCACATTCCATGAGAAACACCATTGATCGCATCCACTACATAGACACACAAAAGTTGGGATTCATATGAATTATAGCTGATATTTTTAGCTATTCAGTTTTGACTACATTATTTTCTGTTTTGATGCGGTTTTGTGCTTTGTGGGAGGTATGTCGACCACCAACCAATTTCGCATGCTCAGTGAGTGGATATTCAGCCCGGGTTGCCTAGGTGAGAATCACGTGTATCAACCACTGCGGACGGAAGAATAAAGCAGCGACTATAATGCTTCAGTGAAATCTTTTAGCGGAGCATACAAATGTTCATATTATTGTTTATAACAATTAATGTTCTCTGCTTACTATTTTCGGTAACACTTGCGTTTATTGTTCAATATGTGTGTGTTGGTCAAAATATTAAGTGTTATGAAAAGTACCTCACGTACGATAGACTAACGTCCATCACAGTCAGTCAAATCCGCGGTCTGCTTAAGATTAAAGCGTACGCTTGATCTGCGGTGATTTCAGGTTGTTAGCCAGTGAGCCACATGAGGCTTACAAAGTCTAAAAAAATCAAGCAATTTATCAATCAATATCCATCCATTCAATCACCCATCCACCAATCAATCTAATACGTTTTAGAGTTACGCAACTTACTCCATCCCGACTAACTCAAGCCCCGTAAGAGATGCAAGTACGCAACTGTAATAACTAGTGCGGCCACCGCGTCATTGCCAGTATTTCGAAATCCTAAGAAATCAAATAACTGCATAAGATCGACAAAATATCGTTTGATTTCAATTTACCCATCTGTGTAAATACTCAGCGTTTCTTTTGTGGCTGACAGGTAAAGACGGATGTACAAAAGTACTGACCAACAAACTTATTAACCATACTTCGATTTGCTTGTGTAAACAATACCAGCCGGCTTTTGGCTTTTTCACAGACTCGCAGAGACGGGGCATTTCGACAGAAATAGCCAGTGATTTAATAAGTCGATATATAGCTTGGAGTTTAATAATCCCGATATTTCTGGTTCTCCGCTTTATATGAATTACACATTACAAATTGTCATGTCGCATTGGATTAACTTCATGTTGCGTCATGACTTGCAACATGCTTAGTGCTTATTGCTTTCGTCTTGTTGAATTACTAGTGTAATTACTAGTGTAATTGCTAGTGTAATCATTAGTGTAAAGTTGAAATGTACAAACATTATGTTGGTAACGAATAGCATTATAGAAAAAGCATTTGTCATATATCAACATGCAATTGTAATTTGTCAACATGGAGTTGTAATTAAGCAACATGCACTTGTTATTAAGCAATATTCAATTGTCATTTAGCAACATGAATGGACTTGTGGATTTTCCCTTCTATAAAACTGAAGTTAGTTAACACTTTCTTCTGTTATTCTTATCTTATAATTCCAAGAAATTGCTGAATTGATATCAAAATTCAAATACCTGGTCTTGATTTGAACGATATTTCCAATAACAATTGACATTGATATGATTTGACCAACAAAACAGGCTATTATTCTCACAGAAATATGCCTAAGTAATGTTGATTCTTCCATCAATGAAGAGCATGTACATAATGCCTTAGTTTTCCTATGCTCGGCAATCTGAATTGAAAGAATCAAGTACAGCTCCCAAAAACTGCACGACTTGAACTGGTTACCAAATGCATTTGTCTGCTTTAGGGATAAAACCTAAACTGAGTATATCTTGTTTTATTTGAGTGCCTAAAACCAAAGTGTTTTTGTATGAATCTGAACAACCAAGTCCGTCATCCAGAAACATAAGTACGGATTTACCCTCGCTGCGCCATTTTTTGATCAAAGGGCGACAAATCGTTGTGAAAATCCAACAAGCACTACTTAATCCAAACGGAAGTACTAGAAATCGGAAGTAGCGGACCTTGCCGTCCGCCCCCTTCCAAGAAAATCCTAGAAAATCGCAATGTGGTTTGAAAATTTCAATAAAATGATAAGCGCTTGTGATGTCATATTTCACAATGAAAAATCATTTTTTTCAAAAACGACAAAACACTTTTTAAATCATCAAATTTAATATTTTGTTTATATAAATGTTTGTTTACGGCTCTTAAATCTAATATAAGTCTCTTTTTTTCCATAACTTGTTTCTGAAACTGTCAATGGATTAACAACATGTGGAGGTACCTCGCAAATTTCAATTAAATTTCGATCAAACAAATTTTGAATGGCCTCAGACACAAACTCAGTATTACTGCTAGCAGATTTATTATTGTTCAATAACTGCCTTGGTGGCTTTGTGTAAAATGGTATTTTATAACCAGATTTAATAACATCAAGAACATTATCATTTGTTCCAATACTCTCCCAAAATTTAAAATTTTCACGTAGTTGTCCCCGCACAATAATGTCTTTGTTACATTGCTCGTATTCAAAATAGTCATTGGTTAAATTAGTATAATCATAAAAATACTCATCTTTCAATGTCTCTGATTTATCTCGCTTGGGACTGCTACTTGGCCCCGGAACCGGAAGTGGATGTCAGGATGTTTTGACCTCTTGGGACGTATGGACAGTTTCGCCGGAAGTGCGAGAATTCTCCGCAGGCGAAACAACTTCCTGGACCGGTTGTACTCGCACTACTGGGTCCGCCGCTGTTGTATGGCCTGCCTCCTCGAAACAGACCACCGCGACCACCGCCATAGAGCCCCCGCATGAGAGCAGCAGCATACGGTTGGAAACGTGACGACGTCATCAGAGACGACTTGCATTTTGTTGCGTTCTTCTCCTTTACTGCTTTATTCTCAGCTCTATTTATTTTTGCTTCGTCCTCGCTGTCGCTAGCCACAGGAATGGACTCGTACAGCTTCACGGTGTCCCAGCCGCCCTCGGACGTGTCAGCTATGCGTATCAGTTTGTTTCGTTTCTTAATATTGGCCATCGTTTCCGATATAAACTCTCGACAATAGCCAATAGACAATTTCCGTGTTCAATGCTCCAGTAAATTTGTTTTAGACTGTCTGCAATGTCTAGTCGGTTTGGAATGGTAAACAAGATTTTACTTTTCCTAGATTTTTTTAACTGGGTTTATATCATTCTATGACATGAAAGGTCAAATAATTTTATAAAGCTCAAATTTTTTATTTCAATATTTTGGCGGCCATCTTGAATTTCAAAATGGCCGCCACGGAAATTGGTAGCACAATTGTAAAACGCTCGTTACTTGGACATTTTTGTGTATAAAATGACCAGAATGGTGTCAAAATGCTCATTATAGACTGTTAAACATTTTCGTGTCAAATTTCAATGTAATTGATATGGCGGCCATCTTGAATTTTAAAATGGCCGCCACGAAAATTGGTAAAATAACAGAAACAACTCATAACTTGGACATTTGTGGGTATAAAAGGACCAAAAAGGTGTCAAAATGCTCACGAGACACTTAGGAACATTTCTGTGTAAAATTTAAATGTCAGTGATTTGGCGACCATCTTGGATTTCAAAATGGCCGCCTCGAAATTGGGTTACAAAACAGAAAAACTCTCACAACTTGGACATTTGTTGGTATAAAATGACCAAAAGGTGTCTTATTGTTAATAAAACACCGTACAATAATTATGTGTACTTGTTTTGATTTAATAATTGATTTTCATATGAAATAAATAAGATATAAATATAATTGAAATTAAACGATATAACAGTATAAGAAACAGTATTTCTACAATATTTTGTAGTTAATTTGGAGTGTCAAATGTACTGAAATGGAAAACTAGGTATACATGCTTTTGATAAACTTGTATTTTGTTGATTATCGATATGTAAACTAAAGTTTAATCTCTGTTTGGTTTATACTGTAAAAGGTAAGACACAAATTTGTTAATAACTTAATTAATAAGTTGTTCAGTCTATTAGTAATTTCTATATCTTAATCATAACTCCCTACTTTGTCAACATAACTGAAACCCTTAAAATGTATGGTATTGATAACGAGTCATGAGCTAATAATGTGCACACTAGTTTTCATCTATAGATCAAAGTAGTACAAACATTGAACCAATATGAAAATTCACATTAGGAATTTAAATGTCTTCCTCTTCCTCCAGTATTGCATGTGTGTTTAAGCAGTCCTTATTACCAGTACATTTACACAGCTCAGTACATGTATAATTGTTTTGTCGACATGTGCAGCTTCTTGCAAATTTGCTGATACCACAGCTACATTTTACTAGCTTTGCTAGAGTGTCAGTTGCAGCAATAAAATCAAAAGACAAAACAGGCCGCTCTTTATTATCAGACACTTCCCAACCACACTTTAATGGGTCTAAATACACTGGGTCGCCATTAGTATCCTGAAGCCAAACATTAGCTTGCAAGTGGGCCCGCAATATGTGTTGATACCAAGTTCCATATGTTGGTGGAATTTTATCAATACCTGTAACAGATGATAATCCCAGAAATGTTTTCCAACGTATTTCACCAGGACTCAAGTTTGGACTGCTAAAAGAGCACAAGTACCTCATACATTAATTCACTACATCAGGTGATGGAAAATCACCCTCTCCGAGTCGAGCTATTACATCGAGAGCTTCATCAGAACAAGCAAAAATACATTTTAGTGCAGTTTTCTTGCCTACTCCGTGGATACGACCTGTAGTGTCTGAACCGGTGAGTGTATGCATAGCTGGTAATGCTTTCGCTTTCTTTTCACATATTGCGTTGTAAATGTTGGTTAAAGAAATTAATCTCCTCGAGTCCTTATGGCCAGTCAATATCCTTGGTAATGTCCCTAATATATCATGTCTTCTCAGTAAAAGAATCAACCAATCTGTGTCTTGGCTTAAGAAATCAACAGAGAATCCAGTTTGTACAATTTCTACAGCATGAATGATCGTGAGCGTGTCTGCCTCTTCCTGTGTACTTACTGGTGTGGATGGTTTAACTTCATTATTGTTTATACTGTCACTATTCTTTAATTGGAATTGTTAAAAAGTTTTTCAGCCAAGTACAGTGTTAATCTGTAGGAGACGGATACAGATGCAGCATACAGTATGTCAATATCTTTCTTTGAGCGATTTAGGAGATTATTCTGCAGACCTAACCCAACGGCAATTGGTGTTTCAATACTATGATGGAATGTGGAAGATGTTTCCCTTCTATATACAGTTTGTCTATCACTTTTGTAATTTTTAATCACAATTTGCGACAGAACATTCACACTTATCTGCATTTCTTCATTTTTCTCGTTTGATTCACAACATTTTGGTCCATGAATAAGCCTATTTAGGAAAAGCTGTAATTCGTTTGGTGGCTTTTCATTTTCCTCGTACTCTAATTTGCCCTTATATGTCCAGGATGAACTGTCGGAGTTCTTGATTTTTAGTCTGAGGAATTGAGCAGATTCAAACAGTTGTTACATATCATCGGTGCATGATTGAGACTTAGCTTCTTTATTTATTGCACAAGCACCAGATTTGTTAGAATGAATCAAAGACTTAATTCCATGACATCGGGCCATGATTTCTATATTATTTAAACGCCTGGGCATCCTAGATCTGAAAACAAACAAGGAATCGTGCTCTATCCCAAAGTCATACAGTGTCTGTTTAAACCTTCTATAGGCATCTGGAACTTCTATTATATCTCCATTTATATTTTCTTGAAGCATTGACACAAACTGTACTTCTGCTGCCTGATATCTTAAATGTGTATCACTTTCTTTCAAACTTTGGCTAGCATCTTGATCTATCATAGTATCAACTTTCTTCCTGCCTTTAATTCTTATAGGACGCTGTATATACTTCCCCCAAAGTTTGAGATCACAGGAGTTGTGGTAGACTACATCTCTGGCATGCATATCTCCACTCGCAATCACATCTGCAAGTCTAACTTTCCATTTGTCATTATCGCTAGCATTTATTACATCACTTATGGTATGGCCTTTATTCATAGTTCTGCAGTCTATCACTGTTTCGTTTGTTTCATTTTGGCAATATATGCATTTTGTTTTATCATGGGATTCAGATGTTCTTGTCAGCATCTTTACTGGTGTTTCATTGGCTTTATAAATATTACTTGGTCGCCCTCGTGTTCTTGCTTGTCCATGTGTCGGGGTTTCGGCTTTTTAGTTATCCATTTTTGAGTTTTTTATTGTTATTTCCCGGCATGCTGAATGCCAAGATGCTCTTTCATGCTTTAGAATCTCTGATGTTACATTATTGAGGCGTTTGTTAATGATGACATAGTCTTGGTGTCCCAAATCATCTCTCTTGTAGATTGTTTCAAGCAAACTATCCTACGTTGTGTCCTTAAACGTTTTATTGGTCGTATCAACAAGTGTGTCTCCATTGTCAATCTGGCAAATCAGACATAATGAGAAATCAGTTCTGGCACGTTTATCCGGTGGTGGAGAATCCATCATTATTCTCTGAAATATACATAGAATATTTTAAATCTTAGATACATTGACACATTCCATTCTTGTTCAATCAATTAAGTACTAAACAAAAATGTACGGTTGAAATTGATGATTAATAAAGCGAGAAAAGATCAAATATCCGAGTACATGTACCCATCCGACTACCACTACACTTTAATTTTTTTTTACCATGATGCACTTACCTTTCGTTGAAAGTTCTTTTAGCCTATGACTCATCTTGTCCCAATTGTACTCATATAGATACTGTTTAAAGATGTTATGAATAAAGCATTTTGACATCTACTTATATATACATTCTTAAACGGGATACCTATTCAAAATCAAACAAGGGATAATAAAAACATAAGGAATTTATCATGATTTATTATGTATTAAGCCATTATCCGCACCTCGATCCCAAACTTCCGAGATTACAGTCTGCTTTGTATTATATCTTGTATAATGAGATCTAACTTATGCCCAGTACACATTTATCTAGATATGTTAGTCTAGTTTCTTTGATTTCAATGGTATCTTACCCTCCAAATTATCAGAAATAAGCTTGAAAAAATATCTTCGCTGTTTTTTTTTTCCTTAAAAATGTTATGATTTTTCATTCATTTTTATATTCATTAATATGCAATTGAGAACATTCATATGGATCATTTATAGAAATAATGTACGATGTCAAAGGAACATTTTGACACCTTTATGGTCATTTTATACACATAAATGTTCAAGTAATGAGAAGATTTCTACCTTGCTACCATTTTCCGTGGCGGCCATTTTGAAATCCAAGATGGCCGCCAAAATATTGTCATGAAAATTTGAGCTTGATAAAATTATTGGACCTTAAGGGTCATAGAATGAAATAAACACAGTTTAAGAAAATCTAGGAAAATCTGTGTCCTAAAAATTAACCATCTAAAATGGACTAGTACTCTGTTTCCTTTGAAACGCCACGTAATGTCCTTTTCTTTTTTAGAGGCGTTTAAGTTCTTCTTGTGCACTAAATGCCGACCCCCGAATCTCTTCCTTCATGTTTTTAAATTCACTGAACAATAAATTTAACTTGGCGTGAATATCGTCGTTTGAATGTTCCTCCGCCATGTTTCCCGAATACACAGGTGATTGTAGTCAATCCAATAAACTATTATAAAAATTAACGTGTTCTCTGGTTCGTATCGCAAAGCCGAATGGCTATTCCACGAGCATATTTACCCGCCAAAACAATACACTGAGCGACCCCTACAGGAGACTTTCGTATGGAAAGGAAAATAATTTTCCCCTAATTCGCTGCGCTCAAACTAGGAAAATTATATATCTTTAACTGTTTTACTTTAAGCGAATTATTTTCCGCACTAATAAGGATGTTCCATGACATAAATCTTCACTTTATATTATGTACAACTTCATTTAGGACTTGAATACCAAAATAAGTTTAAGATAGGATAGGAAAATTGAGGTTGTTTGGATTAGTCGAAACAAAGATCTTTAATACGACTTAAATGCTAAAGCTTTAAGACATGTGTAACGTCATCTGTACTTTAGTCAAGCACAACTATATGACATTATAGTTACATGTATGTCATCTGTGAACAAACATCATGTTTATGGTATGCAGATCAATATATGAGTGATCAATATTAAACGGATTTATACGAACGTGAATTCACGTGCGTGCTTGTGACCAAAATGATAACGCAAGTTGTTGCGTTAAGCTCCCAAGTCACATAAACAAAAGTTGCGTTTCAGTTTTATTTGAACATCATTAACAATTGTGTCTACAAACACGTGATTAAAACAAAATTGAACTGCAGCAAATCGGTTTGAGATCAGCATTCGCATAATTCGAACATAATTATTTCAAGAATCATCTATTTTGCCTGTCTGTGCGAGCTCAAATGCAGTTTCAACTGAATCTTCCGAGGATAACTCTTGTTGCACCCAGGTACCGGGCACTTAAATGGGTTATCTTCCGTGTGGAGTCTCTCGTGAACAGCGCATGCGTACTTGCTGTTAAACTTCTTTGAGCAGTAGCCGCACTTGAAACTTCGGTGGTCCCTGTGGTAGCGGTAGTATTGTGTAAGGGAAGACCGCTTGGAGAACTTCCGGTCGCAGATGGTGCATGAGAAAGGCGTCGCTCCCAAGTGGTCGTTAATGTGATCATTCAGTCGGCTGTTGGTGGAGAACTCCTTCCGGCATACGTCACAGATATGGCCGTCGTGGAGACGCTGGTGTTTGATGAAGAAGCATTGAGACACCGGCTTGTCACAGAGGCTGCAGTGGATCTTCTCTTCGTTCCAGCGCCCATGACGCGTTACGCAGCCATGCGCAACGAGCAGCGACTTCCGGAGATTGCACGTGTCACCCTGTACACTGTGTAAAGTATGGTGGTTCTGAGCGTCAATATCGTCCATACAGAAAGCGTTGCACACATGACACCAGAACACATCACCCATCGGAAGTTCCATTCGGATACATTGGGAACCGCTATATGTAAATTCTGGATTTGGGAAGAACGCACTGGTTACTACTGCCTGAGGGAAATATCCGGTTGGGCTCGGCTTAGTATCTCGCAATATGGCGTCTACGGAAAACGGATGCAAGCGAGGCGCGGTTTCTGATTCACGTTTGATGCAAATACTGTCCTCAATGACGGAAGAGATGTAACTGTTGTCAGAAACTGCCGCCTCATCGGCGTATGAAGCATCAAGCGTCTCGCTACGCAGATCTTCCGACTGAACGAAGCGCTCGCACGCGTGGCTCTCGTACTTACTGAGACTCAGATTTAATAGAGTGTCGCCTTTAGGTAGCCTCAGTTTAAAGCTGGCGCTCAACAGAAGATGTGACATCAACGCTTCCATCTGAAGATAAAAAATATGCATTAAAGAACAGCCATTATAAACAGCGTTTGAAATCAGAATACATAAGTCAATTAAGTGACAAAAAAGAAACCTTTTTCATATCTTAATGTAGAATATATAAAACTCATACGAAAACAATTAAATGTTTACTTGTTGCTTGCTCTAAAAATCATCGCACTTAAAACGTGTATTTGATAATTGAAGCTCATATTATCGATAAAATTATGAAAAAAAAATATATCCGAGATAAAATTAAAGTATTTACCTTGATTGCAGAGCTCGTTTTCAATGTTGTAACAAATACATCGTTACTTTGTCTGATTGCTGATATCAAATTATGATTGCTGACTATTACAAATCAATTACGTGTATATATTCCCTCGATCAGTAACGCAAGAATTACTGGCTTATGTGATCAAAGCCTACACAGTTGTCGCTGTCACTTTGAAGGTGTGAAGCGCGCATTGAAATATACTCTGTGCTAAGATTTGATGGCGGTCAATGTTTGCACAAGGTGTGAAACCCGAGTCCCATTAAAGTGAATAGATGTTTTATAAGTGTTACAAACAAATGTTTGCTTAATTACGGAATCATCGTCGTCGTCATCGACAGCAGCTTCAGCAACAGTCGTCATGAGATAACATGTGTTGTT
This sequence comes from Dreissena rostriformis, assembly GCA_007657795.1. Classification (NCBI taxonomy): domain Eukaryota; kingdom Metazoa; phylum Mollusca; class Bivalvia; order Myida; family Dreissenidae; genus Dreissena; species Dreissena rostriformis. The sequence goes on along the minus strand of VMBQ01004320.1, from coordinate 29,733 downwards.
CTATTGCAGTTATTTGGTCATGTAAGTGTTATTGTGATCATAATTAATATTCCCAACATAATCATATCAATGAATTTATTCCATTATCACAAGAATGCTTATCTCCATCATCATCTTCGTGGTCTTCATGGTATCTGCATTAAACCACGACGTCCATATCTATATATCTTTATGACGTTTTATTTTTCCTTTAGTTTAAAGAAACATATGCCGAGCTGGAAAAAATATCGCAAAATCGCCATCTGCACCACATTCCCCTAATCTCACCACACAAGAAGAACATAGTGAAGCGAGCAAGATGGTACGGAAGCTGGCCATGCTTGAGAAGCATGGATAAGGGCCTACATATATGGGTCTGCAACAGATGCATTCAAGAAAGGGGAGCTGGAACGTAGAGGTGCAATTCCCAGATGGACAGTGGTAGGCAGAGGCAATACCAACAGGCCTCCATTGCACAAACACTGAGCTGAGGTGGAAGCCTTGATCAATGCTGCACACACCAATATCTGCAAAGCATACAAAGACTCACAGGTAGTTTAACTACCATGCTTTATCAGTACTAGAAGCAGCAACAGCCAATAAACTGCCTCGCCCCACGGCAGCGATAAGATCGAGCTTCATAATCATACGCCAGTGTGTCCCCTCTCACTGCGGATTTCCCGGAAATGATGAGGAAGGCAGAATGGACATGATGGGAGTGGAAGAAGACCAACAGGAGAACATAGTCAGTTTAGAAGAAATGAACACAATCATAAAGAGACAGTTCTAGCAAGAACAGCCACATCCCAGCTATCATCACATGACACAAAATGTTTAACCACAACATGCACAAAAGATTCGACCTCGTACCGTCTGTAAAATACCACTATAGAGTAGCCGACTAAATAACTGAACACATCCTCCAACAATGCAGCGACCCCCAACCCCCGAGGCGACATATATGGCCGGACATTGTAAGCCTGCATGAGACGCTGAATGGACAGACGGCGGCTATACAGAAGAACATCCGTTTAATCCTTGCTTCCAGACTCCAAGTGTAGTGGCGATCGAGAAGAAGATATGTTCCCGATCTATTACAACATAATATCAGTAGTGGATGGAATCATTAAAAAAAGAATATTCGTTGATTATATTTGTCATCTATGTCGATTATATGTTTCATCTATGCCGAGTATATGTATCATCTATGTCGAGTATATGTGTCATCTATGTCGGTTATATGTATCATATATGTCAATTATATGTGTCATCCATGTCGGTTATATGTGTCATCTATGCCGGTTATATGTGTCATCCATGCCGGTTATATGTGTAATCTAAAATGCATTAAAATTAGGAATCTCAGTAATAAAATGTTTGAACAGTACATTTCAATAATTTATTCGTGCAACAACATATATATTACATATCATAAATGAGATCTTTGTTAAGTAATCAATCGCTAAAATGCAAATAAATCATGAACATCGTTTATTGGAAATACAAATAAAATGACTGTTCGATTGAATATAAACGGCTATGTTGTTATACTTTTGTTTAATAAGAACTAATAAACTAAAGTTTTGGTATGTTCAAAACACATATAATTTTCGTTGACGAATATTTCCAATCGTCATCGTCAAGTCATGGAAGTGTTCGTCGTGTGTTTTTAACAAAATGATTAATGAGCCTAAAGTCAGCTTTTTACCTGGAATAAGTAAGGTAATAACACGGAGCATCGCCCGATCGACTCTTTTGTATCCCCTGTACTTTGAAACGACCAATATTCTGTAAGAAGTGCGTTTATAAAGATATACAATACCAAGGCGATTTTCTGAAAAGGGGTGCAGGTTTAATGCAAATAAAAATGAGTTAACAAACGACCATGACAAGATAAATAATCATAATGAAAATGTCGTTAAAGAATATATTACGGAAATAGCATTTTGGCAACGACGAGAACGATGTTTATATGACGAGGAGGAAGAGGAAGAAGAGGACAATTATTCGATTTATGCCGCTCGATGATATTCATTTGCATGGTTTTAACTTATTGTGTCATTTGCTAAATACATCCATCTTATATGTTACAGGCATTGACTGCGTCGCATTGTTTTCGATTCCTTCACCATTAACACACTGGAGAAAAACAAACAGTCAACATGAGCAGTTCACTTACGGCCGTCTTATCTAGACAAATTGCCGTTAATCGCGATCTATATATTGACGAATCTCATATGAATCATAAATAATGTTCAGCGCCGGGACTGCGTCGTATAAGGCAAGCAAGGTCACAGAACACACTCACTCGTACGTTAAATGGAACGTTTTTGTTTGTCAGTTTAGAACTCACATTACAATTTCATAAGTTTGCGATAGCACACAACCGCTTTATTTTTGTTTGTATTTATTACTAGGTCAGATCATACACTATGTCCTTAACGAATGTCAGAAGGTCAGAAAGCACACACACATTACTGTTATAACTATACGCAACAAGACATTAAAGACTTCAATCCTCGGACATTGAGACTATTTGGCTACATATAGCTATCGAAAATAATAAATCACATCTTCTATGCTTTATCTACCGTGCCCCAAACAGTCCCCAGTCTTGGATAGATTCCTTTGAGAAACAAATGGAATTTGCAGAATCATCTAATATGAATTGGTCAGCTATTGGCGATTTAAAAATTGAATTTTGTTCACCAAATACATTTAATAATACAAAATGGGCAAACACTGTACTTGATTTCGGACTCACTCAACTGGTTTAATATAAAACCAGAGAAACAAAAACGTCATCAAAAATAATTGATCATGTCTACACAACATCAGTATCTTGCGTATCAGAAGTTAACGTTCCAGTAATAGGCCTCAGTGACCACTATCCAATCACGTGTACACTCCTTTGTAAACTTAAAAGTAAGTCTATATCTGAACCTGGACTAATAACTTATAGATCGTTTAAACATTTTAATGAAACACTGTTTCTACAAGATCTAGGTCAATATGATATGAATATTATAGAAACTACCAATGATCCGAATTTGGCCCTAAGGACTATATACAATATATTAAACACAGTATTATCCCAGCATGCGCCAATTACAAGTAAGCGGGTTAAACGCATACATCAGCCTGGATGGTATTCTGATGAAATAAAGCAGGCTAGATTAAAAAGAGATACATTTAAAGCTTGCAACAATTTTGATCAGTATAAAATATGGAGAAGCAAATGCAATTCCTTAATTAAGACAAGAGGCCCATGAGGGCCTGAATCGCTCTACTGGCTGGAATGTCAATGGAATGGAAAGTCATCATGCAAGGGAATACTGAAAACACAAATCCTTTCATCCTTGCCAAATGAATTATCAGATGGCTTATATTTTATTTAATTTTAAATTTATAATTGCAACCAATTAAACAACCTACTTAAATGCCTCGGACCAATACAAATTCAAGGGGCGATAATTCTGGACTTTTTACTCTGATGTAACCCATTTTCAATAGGGTTTGAGTCCTTATTAATATAAAGACACTGAACAAGTTTGAAAAGAATCGGATGAAAACTGTGGAGTTTATCGCGCAAAGAAGAAAAAGTCTAACGCACGCACGGACGGACGGACGGTCTAATGTAACCCATTTTCAATAGGGTTCGAGTCCTCATGAATATAAAGACACTGTACAAGTTTTAAAAGAATCGGATAAAAACTGTGGAGTTTATGGCGTAAACAAGAAAAAGTCTACACACGCACGGACGGACGGTCTAATGTAACCCATTTTCAATAGGGTTCGAGTCCTCATTAATATAAAGACACTGAACAAGTTTAAAAAGAATCGGATGAAAACTGTGGAGTTTATCGCGTAAACAAGAAAAAGTCTAACGCACGGACGGACGCACGCACGGACGGCAGACGGACGGTCTGATGTAACCCATTTTCAATAGGGTTCGAGTCCTCATGAATATAAAGACACTGAACAAGTTTGAAAAGAATCGGATGAAAACTGTGGAGTTTATCGCGTAAACAAGAAAAAGTCTAACGCACGGACGGACGCACGCACGGACGGCAGACGGACGGTCTGATGTAACCCATTTTCAATAGGGTTCGAGTCCTCATGAATATAAAGACACTGAACAAGTTTGAAAAGAATCGGATGAAAACTGTGGAGTTTATCGCGTAAACAAGAAAAAGTCTAACGCACGGACGGACGCACGCACGGACGGCAGACGGACGGTCTGATGTAACCCATTTTCAATAGGGTTCGAGTCCTCATGAATATAAAGACACTGAACAAGTTTGAAAAGAATCGGATGAAAACTGTGGAGTTTATCGCGTAAACAAGAAAAAGTCTAACGCACGGACGGACGCACGCACGGACGGCAGACGGACGGTCTGATGTAACCCATTTTCAATAGGGTTCGAGTCCTCATGAATATAAAGACACTGAACAAGTTTGAAAAGAATCGGATGAAAACTGTGGAGTTTATCGCGTAAACAAGAAAAAGTCTAACGCACGGACGGACGCACGCACGGACGGCAGACGGACGGTCTGATGTAACCCATTTTCAATAGGGTTCGAGTCCTCATGAATATAAAGACACTGAACAAGTTTGAAAAGAATCGGATGAAAACTGTGGAGTTTATCGCGTAAACAAGAAAAAGTCTAACGCACGGACGGACGCACGCACGGACGGCAGACGGACGGTCTGATGTAACCCATTTTCAATAGGGTTCGAGTCCTCATGAATATAAAGACACTGAACAAGTTTGAAAAGAATCGGATGAAAACTGTGGAGTTTATCGCGTAAACAAGAAAAAGTCTAACGCACGGACGGACGCACGCACGGACGGCAGACGGACGGTCTGATGTAACCCATTTTCAATAGGGTTCGAGTCCTCATAAATATAAAGACACTGAACAAGTTTGAAAAGAATCGGATGAAAACTGTGGAGTTAATCGCGTAAACAAGAAAAAGTCTAACGCACGGACGGACGCACGCACGGACGGCAGACGGACGGTCTGATGTAACCCATTTTCAATAGGGTTCGAGTCCTCATGAATATAAAGCCACTGAACAAGTTTGAAAAGAATCGGATGAAAACTGTGGACTTTATCGCGTAAACAAGAAAAAGTCTAACGGACGCACGCACACACACACGGACGGACGGACGGACGACGGAAACCACACCATGACATAAGCTCTTCTGGCCTTCGGCCAGTAGAGCTAAAAAATAAGAAAGCGTTTTTCAATAATGTTATTAAAGAGAAGAAAGATATTAAACAATTGTGGCGATTTATCAAAAGCATATCCAATAATAGTGAAAATCAAAGTGCAATATTACCTAATACATTAAACATAAACAATGTTAATGTTAGTGGGAAACAAATTGTGGCTAATGATTTGAGATAAGTCTCCAGATATGTCTCTGCATCTGTATACTCTGACGAGGAGTCATAATGTCCGCTAATGAGACAAAGCAAAGCTGACTTGATTGCGGACACGATGGTCCCTGAGCAGACTGCGTGAATACCAATTTTCGATAGACGCAGCTCAATTTTGAAAAACGCGGTTCTTTTCTTTTTTTAAAGGTGTTTTTTTTTTTTTAATTCGTAATTTTTATCAATAAAAATAGAACATAATAGCATTGGCTATTTCGCTTCCCACTGCCATTAAGTTCTTTCTCGAATATTGATATATGTGTGAAAAAATATTCTAGGAAATTGAAGAAAACATAAATATAGAACTCACTTAAATTAGAAAATACATTTAATAAAATCAGTTCGAGTTTACATGTGACTCCTTCTTTGGTGTCCCATTCTTACAGAGGGGGTAATCACGCGACAAACACAATGGCGACGTACATGCCGATAGAGGTATTTTTCGCCGTTTTATACCCTTCTTTTAGTTATAAAAAATAAATTAATGCCGCTCACTTTCCAGCCATATCAGCAAGAAAGTCATTTACGTTTATTTCGAATTAATATTCGCTCTATACCTCGACTTTACTCGCTGCGAAATTTCTTAGCGGGATGACCTAATTACGGCTCCAATAAGAAAATTCGCAGCGAGTAAAGTCGAGATATAAAGCGCATTTTAATACGAAAAAGACGCTAATCACGTTCTTGCTGATATTTTATGATATGGCTTAAGAATGATATTAATCTTAGTTTCAAGCACTAACACGGTTCGTGAAGTTTTTGCAATGGACACCGCCGAGTATTCCGGATTTGAAACTATACGAAAATTATACATCGACTATTGATCAAGTGTCTAATCAACCAATCGCGATACACCAACTTTCTCCGGAACCTTCGTAAGATAGATTCAATCGTCAATTCAAAACATCCGCTTTCGGGTTGATGACGGATTTTATCAATTTTTTTTTTTAGCATTTCTCCACAAAAGACACAAAATTGATGTCAATGGTAACATGTATTGTGTTTTTTACGATCTATTAGGTTGATTAAACTCGATTTTATAGACTTAGATACATACATGTATGTATTATTATTATTGTTTTACATGGATTTTGCCTTTATCAGAAAGAACTTTGAGCTGTACGTATGTACACATAAAAGCTCAAAGCATTCAAGAAGTACTAGGGTCATGGTACATGTAGATGCCGAGCTAAAGCTTTTGATTTCACGGCACGTTTCACGTGCAGTTTATATACCACACGTCAATCACGTGATGAACAAACCCTCAAAACCATACAATACAGCACGAACGAAATAAATCGAAAGTGATTGAAACGTGAATACTTGTATTCCCATTCATGAATTGTTGTAGCTATTTATACTTCATGATAACGTCGAACGATTATCCGATCATTGCAACAATTTCCCAATCGCTTACTCGTATTGTCGACAAATCGTTGCAATTCAATGGATTTAATCCATCAAACCCGGGAATGGATGGCAATCGAATAGCTCTATACGAATACTTGGATGTTAGCTAATTCATGAACACACTATCTCACATGCCAACTAATCGCGCTGAAATTGTACATTTAATTAGCCCACGTGAACGTGTTCTTGAGAGAAATGCCAGATTAATCTCTTTCCCCGGCCCGGTTATATTGACTTTGTGTCCTGGTTGTACCTCTTTCTCCATATGTCGATCTTATATCCGCTCGTTTTGATTTTCTCCGAAGTTTTCTATAACCCTGCGCTTTCCGAAGGTCATGGAATATATTTATGGAGTTTTTACTTGTGACAATCAATCAGTTATTTAGTGAGCGTGCTCTGGTAAGATAACGGTTGTGTTCCAATGCATCTTGTTTGTCTCTTTGTACTTAAACGTCTTGTTGCATAGAGTTATTACAGTAGTTTTTGTAAGCTTTCTGGTGCTTTCTAACCTTATGACATCCGTTATGGGCATAATGTATGACCTGACCAAGTGGATGTGTGCTATCGTAAACTGATGCAATTGTAATGTGAGTTCTAAACTGACAAACAAATGTTCGTTTTAACGTAAGTGTGTTCTGTGACCTTGCTTGCCTAATACGACGCATGATCGACAGTGACCATTATTCATGATTCGTATGAGATTCTTCAATATATAGATCGCGATTAAGCTGCAATTTGTCTAGATAAGACGCCCGTAAGTGAACTGCGCATATTAACTGATTTGTCTTTCTCCAGTGTTTAAATAGTAAAGGAATCGACTACAATGCGACGCAGTCAATGCCTGTAACATATAAGATTGATGTAAAGCAAACAGCAGAACAAGTTAAAACCATGCATATGAATATCACCGAGCGGCACAAATCGATTGATGACGTGATATAGACATAATCCTGTAATTTATTGAATAACGAAGAGGCGGCGGCGATCATTATCATTATGTAATTATATATAGTATTTGTAAAAATATAAGTATTATTACAACAAGGACTCTAGAAACAAAATGCATGAATTTTGAAGTGCATGGGAGACTTTTATTGTATCTTTGAAGATAAGATTCATTTCGTTCTCGATGCGGTTTGAAGCTCTTTTTCTAGTTATTACAAGTAATGATGAAACAGGCAATTACAACGATGTGATGCCTAATACTCGTCTGCTAATGTACAGTGCAGTTCCATATTAAAACTATTATAGTGCTACCGCTAACTAAACATGTAAAACGCATGCGACGTTTCAATGTTGACAGTAAATATGTATCATCGTCTACAACGCCCCGACTTGAATGTTAAATCAGTGCTTAAATGCTTAATTAAATCACCATAATGAAGCTGCCAATTACCCATCTACACAGGAACTCGCGTCACATCCCAGATTAAGCCTTGGCTGATCTTTATTTGATGTAAATGTGTTTGTTTTTTTAGATAACATGTGTGATTACTATTGGAAGATTGCCCTTGCGGGATGTAAATTTGTTAAAGTTTCGAACAACAAAATATGCGAAATATCGGAATGGCGCTTGTTTCTTATTTTCGGATCATTTTAGATGTCCGAATATACTTCCGCTTAGCATGTTTAATAATGTTTAAGAATCATTTGTCTTTTTGCAAGTGAATTGGATTCTGTCTTGTTTTCTAATTTTCGGCGGAGAAATACTTGAACATTTGCCAATACGGTATAAGCAAACATTAAGACAATCCTTACGTAAATAACAAAAAAATGCGTAAACACCACACTAAAGTATACAGTTTTGATGAACGATGTAAAAAATAAAAATACGTAATAATAATGGTTTGTAAATGGAGATCGCATATTGAAATAACTACTACCGGTATCTCTAAATAAGTTTCAGGTTAACCTTAACTGATCGTTTCAGAAGGTTAACCGATTTACCGGTTAATCTGTTGCATCCCTACTAAATATACATTTGTGCAAAATGTACTTTTTTAAACGTTCCTTCTTTAAGCGAAGTTATTTCCAGCACTAATAAGGGTGTTCTATAACATAAATCTTCAAAATCTCTATTCAACAATTTCCCTTTATATTATGCAAAACTTAATTAATCAAATATGATTTAATGTAGCAAACATTATAATAACTCAAACTGGACTACCAAAATAAGTTTAAGGTCGGCAAGAAAAAATAGGGTTGGTAGGGTCAGTCGTAACAAACATATTTTGAACTACTTAACTTTATGTGAAAGCTTTAAGACGTGTTTAACGTCGCTTGTACTTTAGTCAAGCACAACGTTGGCATTACAGTTACGTGTATGTCATCTGTGAAAAACATGATTATGGTATGTATGTTTACATATCCGTGACCAATATGAAAATGATTTATACGAACTCGAATGCAAGTGCTTGTGGCCATAATGATATGGCAAGTTGTTGCGTTAAGCTACCAAATAAAATGAACAAAAGTTGTCTTTCAATTTTATTTGAACATCATTAACAATTGTGCATGCAAACACGTGATTGAAACAAAATTGAACTGCAGCAAATCGGTTTGAGATCAGCATTCGCATAATTCGAACATAAGTGTTTCAAATAATCATCTATTTTGCCTGTCTGTGCGAGCACAAATGCAGTTTCAGTTGGATCTTCTGAGGATAACTCTTGCCGCACCCAGCCACTGGGCACTGAAATGGGTTATCTCCCGTGTGTAGTCTCTCGTGAACCGCGCATGCGTACTTACTGTTAAACTTCTTGGCGCAGAAGCCGCACTTGAAACTTTGGTGGCCCCTGTGGTAGCGGTAGTGTTGTGTCAGCGAAGACCTCTTGGAGAACTTCCGGTCGCAGATGGTACACGCGAACGGTGTCGCTCCCAGGTGGACGTTCATGTGATCCTTCAGGCGGCTGATGGTGGAGAACTCCTTCCGGCAGACGTCACAAATATGGCCGTCGTGGAGTCGTTGGTGTTTGATGAAGAAGCATTGAGACACCGCCTTGTCACAGAGGTTGCAGTGGATCTTCTCTTCGTTCAATCGGAAATGGCGTGAGACGCAGCCATGCGCGGCGAGCAGAGACTTCCGGAGATTACACGTGTCGCCCTGTGCACAGTGTAAAGTATGGTGGTTCTGAGCGTCAATATCGTTCATACAGAAGGCGTTGCACACATGACACCAGAACACATCACCCATCGGAAGTTCCATCCGACGATATTGGGAACCGCTATATGTGAATTCCGGATTTGGGTAGAAAAAAACTGGTTACCACTGCGGGAGGGGAATATCCGGTTGGACTCGGCTTGGTATCTCGCAATATGCCGACCACGGAAGACGAATGCAAGCGAGGCACGGTTTTGGATTCACGTTTGATGCAAATACTGTCCTCAATGACGGAAGAGATGTCACCGTTGTCAGAAACTGTCGCCTCATCGGCGTCTGAAACATCAAGCGTCTCGCTACGCAGATCTTCCGACTGAACGAAGCTCTCGCACGTGTGGCTCTCGTACTTGCTGAGACTCAGATTTAGTGGAGTGTCGCCTCTAGGTAATCTCAGTTTGTAGCTAGCGCTCAACAGAAGGTGTGACATCAACGCTTCCATCTGAAGATAAAAAATATGCATTAAAGAACAGCCATTATAAACAGCGTTTGAAATCAGAAAACATCAGTCAATTTTGAAAAAAAAAATCATATCTTAATATAGAATATATAAAACTCATACCAAAACAATTAAATGTTTACTTGTTGCTTGCTCTAAAAATCATCGCACTTAAAACTTGTATTTGATAATTGAAGCTCATATTATCGATAAAATTATGAAAAAAATAAATATATCCGAGATAAAATTTACGTATCTACCTTGATTGTAGGGCTCGTTTTCAATGTTGGTAGCAAATACACCGTTAATTTGTCTGTTTCCAGATATCAAATTTTGATTGATGGCTATCACATATCAATTACGTGTATATATACCCTCGATCAGTAACAGGCTTTTATGATCAAAGCCAACAAAGTTGTCGCTGTCACTTTGAAGGTGTGAAGCGCGCATTGAAACATACTCTGTGCAAAGCTTTGATGGCGGTCAATGTTTGCACAAGGTGTGAACCCGAGTCACATTAAAGTGAATAGATGTTTTATAAGTGTTACAAACAAATGTTTGCTTAAATTCCGGAATCATCGTCGTCGTCATCGTCATGCGATCACATGTTTGGTTTTGTTGCAGTTATTTGGTCATGTAAGTGTTATTGTGATCATTATTAATATTCCCATCATAATCATATCAATGTATTTCTTCCATTATCACAAGTATGCTTTTCTCCATCATCATATTCGTAGTCATCATGATATCTTCATTAAACCACGACGTCCATGTCATCATTGTTTAGTTCATTGAATATATTAGTGACATCATAATCGTTTTCGTATGAAGTTTAGCGCCTAAAAGTTTTAAATTTTACGTATACGTATGCATACCACCACGAGTCATTTCGTCAATGTTGCTTAAAATACGAAGGGTGATAATGTTTTATTTTTCCTTTCGTTTAAAGAAACATATGCCGAGCTGGAAAAAATACCGCAAAATCGCCATCTGCACCACATTCCCCTAATCTCACCACACAAGAAGAACACAGTGAAGCGAGCAAGATGGTACGGAAGCTGGCCATGCTTGAGAAGCATGGATAAGGGCCTACATATATGGGTCTGCAACAGATGCATTCAAGAAAGGGGAGCTGGAACGTAGAGGTGCAATTCCCAGATGGACAGTGGTAGGCAGAGGCAATACCAACAGGCCTCCATTGCACAAACACTGAGCTGAGGTGGAAGCCTTGATCAATGCTGCACACACCAATATCTGCAAAGCATACAAAGACTCACAGGTAGTTTAACTACCATGCTTTATCAGTACTAGAAGCAGCAACAGCCAATAAACTGCCTCGCCCCACGGCAGCGATAAGATCGAGCTTCATAATCATACGCCAGTGTGTCCCCTCTCACTGCGGATTTCCCGGAAATGATGAGGAATGCAGAATGGACATGATGGGAGTGGAAGAAGACCAACAGGAGAACATAGTCAGTATAGAAGAAATGAACACAGTCATAAAGAGACAGTTCTAGCAAGAACAGCCACATCCCAGCTATCATCACAGGACACAATAGGCTTAACCACAACATGCACAAAAGATTCGACCTCGTACCGTCTGTAAATACCACTATAGAGGAGCCGACTAAATAACTGAACACATTCTCCAAGAATGCAGCGACCCCCAACCCCCGAGGCAAAATATATGGCCGGACCTTGTAAGCCTGCATGAGACGCTGAATGGACAGATGGCGGCTATACAGAAGAACATCCGCACCCCAGGAAACCCGATACCTTGTGAGTAGCGTAATACCTTCGGAGCAGCATTGTGTACTTCTGCATGAGCTTACATAGGGTTAGTAAATTCGAAAAAATAAAAAATTCAAAGTCCAATTTGAAACAAATGTGTATTTACATTGATAACAAAGGTATTGGCCTGTACGTAGAAAAAATCCTGACAAATTTTCTTAAAACAATGAGCGAANTAAGTTTGTATAAATCCTTTAATTATTGTAGTGGCTTGCAAATTAAAGCAGTTTTTCTCCTCTAAATGCATGAAAATGGCCTATTTTTCCCGATCTTCAACTTCAGGGAGCCACAATTCGCTCATTTTTAAAGAAAATTCGTCAGGATTTTTTTCTACATGTAGGCCAATACCTTTGTTATCAATGTTAATAAACAGTTGTGTCAAATCGGACTTTGAAATTTTTAAATTTGTCGAATTTACTTACCCTATGTAAGCTCATGCAGAGTACACAATGCTGCTCCAATGGTATTACGCTACTCGCAAGGTATCGGGTTTCCTGGGGTGATCCGTTAAATCCTTGCTTCCAGACTCCAAGTGTAGCGGCGATCGAGAAGAAGATATGTTCCAAATCTATAACAACATAATATCAGTAGTGGTTGGACTCATTAAACACAAAATATTTGTTGATTATATGTGTCATCTATGTCAATTATATGTGTCATCTATGTCGAGTATATGTATCATCTATGTCGGTTATATGTGTCATCTATGTCGATTATATGTGTCGTCCATGTCGGTTATATGTGTCATATATGCCGGTTATATGTGTCATCCATGCCGGTTATATGTGTAATCTAAAATGCATTAAAATTAGGAATCTCAGTACTAAAATGTTTGCAATGGAGTAAGATCTCGTATTAGAACAAATACAAAACAACAACAAATAAACAGTACATTTCAATAATTTATTCGTGCAACAACATATATATTACATATCATACATGAGATCTTATCTTAGTAATCAATCGCTAAAATGCAAATAAATCATGAACATCGTTTATTGGAAATACAAATAAAATGACTATTGGATTGTATATAAACGGCTATGTTGTTATACTTTGTTTAATTAGAACTAATCAACTCTACATATTTTCGATCATGGAAGAAAGTTTTTGTATGTTCAAAACACATATAATTTTCGTTGACGAATATTTCCCATCGTCATCGTCAAGTCATGGAAGTGTTCGTCGTGAGTTTTTGACAAAATGATTAATAAGCCTAGAAGTCCGCTTTTACCAGGAATAAGTAAGGTAATAACAGGGAGCATCGCCCGATCGACGTTTTTGTATCCCCTGTACTCTGGAACGACTAATATTCTGTAAGAAGTACGTTAATTAAGATAAACAATACCAAGGCGATTTTCTGAAAAAGGGTGCAGGTTAAATGCAAATAAAAATGTTTTAACTAACGAGCATGACACGATAATTAATAATAACGATAATGTCATTAAAGCGGGACTGTACGATTTTGTCAAATATTTATGATTTTTTTTTAAATGTGTTAAAAATTAGTATACATATATTTCAATATAAATTAAAATAAAAGTTAAGAAGAACATGTGTCGAAAAATGCGAAATAAGCCAGATATTTAAATCTGAAAGCTTAAATGACTGGAAGTCAAATAAGCCAGCATATATATAAAACATGTACAATGTGAATCTAAATTTAGATTTAGTGCAGATTCGTTCATACGACACAAAGACACTGTTTTGTTTCCTTGCAAATACGAGTAAAAGTGTCGGCATCGGGTTTAACCAGCGCTAACTTGTCTTTGCTGCATTTTATGAAATTCGTCTTCAAAGTATAATTTTTTATTGCCTATTTTGAGTCATTGTAACATAATTTAATCAATATATTAAAATTTAACACATGTAAAAATCGTACAGTCCCGCTTTAAAGAATATACATGTATTACAGAAATAACATTTTGGCAAAGACGACAACGATGTTTATATGATGACGAGGAGGAAGAAGAAGAAAAAGGACAATTATTTCGATTTATGTCGCTCGATGATATTCATATGAATGGTTTTAACTTGTTCTGTCATTTGCTTAACATCCATCTTATATGTTACAGGTATTGACTGCGTCGCATTGTATTCGATTCCGTCACCATTAAAACACTGGAGAAAAGCAGATCAGTCAATATGAGAAGTCCACTTACGGGCGTCTTATCTAGACAAATTGCCGCTTAATCGCGATCTATATATTGACGAATCTCATATGAATCATGTTCAGTGCCGATCTTGCGTCGTATAAGGCAAGCACGAGCAGAGAACACACATGTTAAAACGAACGTTTGTTGTCAGTTTATAACCCACATTACAATTGCATCGGTTTGTGATAGCACACACCCGCTTTATTATTTGTTTAATTTGTTACGAGGTCAGGTCATACATTATGTCCATTACGGATGTCAGAAGGTCGGAAAGCACCCAAACACTACTGTAATAAATGTATGCAACAAGACGTACAAACAAGATTCCTTGGAATACAACAGTTATCTTACCAGAGCACGCTCTCACTAAATAGCTGATTGATTGTCAAAAATAAAAACTCCATAAACATATATTCATTGACCATCGGAAAGCGCAGAGTATTAAGAAAATTTAGGGGAAAATCAAAGCGAGCGGATATACGATCGACAGATGGAGAGAGAGGTGCATCCAGGGCACACAGTCAACATAACCGGGCCGGGGGGAAGAGATTAATCTGTCATTTCTCTCACAAACACGTTCACACGGGCTAAATAAATGTACCATTTCAGCGCGATTAGTTGGCATGTGAGATAGTGTTTTCATGAATTAGCTAACATCCGAGTATTCGTATAGAGCTGTTCAATTGCCATCCGTTTCCGGGTTTGATGGATTAAATCCATTAAATGGCAACGATCTGTCGACAATACGAGCAAGCGACTGGGAAATGGTTGCAATTATCGAATAATCGTTCGACGTTATTATGAAGTGATATAAGCTACGAAAATAAACGGATGGGAATACAATTTTTCGCGTTTAAATGACGTTCTGTCAGTTTCGTACTTGCTGTAAAGTAAGACAAAATTATTTTGCGAGACTGTTTATCACGTAGTTGACGTGTAGTATATAAACTGCACGTGAAACGTGCCGTGTAATCGGCTGTCTGGTTAGCGCACTGGTTGGTTCTCACCTAGGCAACCCAGGTTCAATCCCCGTTCCCGGAAGTTTGGTTGATGGTCACCATACCGGACATGTGGGGTTTCATCCGGGTACGTCCACAACACAAGACCAAACTAAAATTTCAAATATTTTAATAACAACTAGAAATAGCTGGACATTGCAGCTATAATTCAAAATTCGTCTCAACTTTCGTAAGTCTAGTGAGTTAACTAAGTAGGAGTGCTGGTGGCACACTCCAGGTCCACACATAATGCAGCCTCAGGTGCGTAATGACCTCATAAACTTCGAAATACTTGAACTCACAATACTTGAATCAAAAGCTTCAGATCGGAATCTACATGTACCATGACCCTAGCTCGTTGCCTTAGATATATGCTATTTAAGTAATTACTAAGCACAGACAGATATAAATGTGTTGATATTCCCTTTTCAAATTGTTAGTAAAACATTTGCTAAATTTATGATGCTCTGACGTCAAATATGCCATAATAAACCGGAAGTCGTATAAGAAGTATACGTTAGAATAAACGCAAATAAGAATAGTAAAGAATAGTAGAACTTGAATTTAATTGTACTTGTAACGTTTAAGACATTACGACAAACAAAATGTGTAGTTATATTCATTTTTAACTCTCAATGTTATAGTTATAACTGGGATAAGGGGGCTTAACGCATTTGCGTAAAGTGTCGTACCGGATTAGCCAGTGCATTTTCCACAGTACGCACTTGCATTTAGCCAAGTTTTCCCAGAGCGGAGCTCATTTGATCTTTGTGTGTTTTTTCCTTTGTTAGGCAAACCGGGTATTGACGGGAAAATAATTGTTTTACTCTCTATAATTTCGTGAGTAATATTGATCCGAAACGGTTTACGATTTTGCTTATCTGCTTACTTTCTGTATTTATTTTCCGTTCATATTTTGATTTGTGTACACTTAGGAACAACTACAGCAACCAGAAGGCATGTTGACCAATGTACGGTATTCCACTTAAACGGTATGAATTCCGGTGTAGGTACACTCAAATACTTTGAAGAAAAAAAATCATCGCACAGGGCCCTGTTTACATGTACACGTTGAATTGCAGGGAAACATATTGTGTATTTGCAGTTTCTATATTGAAGAGTTATATATTGGCTGTGCGGTTTGAAGCTGCTTTGCTAGCTATTATGAGTATTAATGAAAAGGGTCTAATAGAACAATGTGACGCCTAATACTCGTCTGCTGATTTACAAACACTGCAGGTCCATATTAGAACTATTATAATGCTGCCGTTTAAATAAATATAAGCCGCGCTCTGGTAAAAAGTGAGTTAAATGCATGTGCTTAAAGTTTCGTCTCAGACGACACGTTTCGATTTTTCTTTTAAAGGAAATCGCTTCTAAACGACAGTGTTAATGTAAGTGGAAAGTGTCGTCCCTGATTTGCCTCTGCGGGCTGCACAGGCTAATTTGGGACGACACTTTCCGCACATGCATTAAATCCCGTTTTCCCAGATCGAGGCACATATGTATCCATGTTTGATAAGGTATGTGAAGTTGGCTGTTAGATGTTAGCTGTTCATCAGATGTTTAAAATAGAAATGCATAGCTGTGCATGGGGTGTTCATCAGATGTTTAACATCGAAATGCACAGCTGTGCATTGGGTGTTCATCAGATGTTTAAAATAGAAATGCACAGCTGTGCATAGGGTGTTCGTCTGATGTTTAAAATAGAAATGCACAGCTGTGCATTGGGTGTTCATCGGATGTTTAAAATAGAAATGCATAGCTGTGCATTGGGTGTTCGTCAGATGTTTAAAATAGAAATGCACAGCTGTGCATTGGGTGTTCATCAGATGTTTAAAATAGAAATGCATAGCTGTGCATTGGGTGTTCATCAGATGTTTAAAATAGAAATGCATAGTTGTGCATTGGGTGTTCGTCAGATGTTTAAAATAGAAATGAATAGCTGTGCATTGGGTGTTCGTCAGATGTTTAAAATAGAAATGCCCAGCTGTGCATTGGGTGTTCGTCAGATGTTTAAAATAAAAATGCATAGCTGTGCATTGGGTGTTCACCAGATGTGCATTTCTATTTTAAACATCTGACGAACACCTAATGCACAGCTGTGCATTTCTATTTTAAACATCTGATGAACAGCTAACATCTAACAGCCAACTTCATAGTTAAGATTTATCATCGTCTCAACCGCCTCTAACTTGACGTTTTGAATCATTTCTAAAATTCCTCATTCTAATATCATATTAAAGCTGCAAATCTATAAAGGTCAAATCCCAGATTAAGCCTTACATGATCTATATTGTATGTAAATATGTTGGTGTTTTAGATAAAAGTTGTCATTACAATTGAAATAATTGTATTGTATGTAAATATGTTGGTGTTTTAGATAAAAGTTGTCATTACAATTGAAATAATTGTACTTACGGGGTGTAAATCTATTAAAAAAACATAAATAAATATGCAAAATACACGTATACGAACTATCGGAATGGCTCTTATTGTCGGATCATTTTAGATTTCTGAATATGCTTCCGCTTAGCACGGATACGTAAGTGATCAAAAAATGTCTGTGTGACAAAAAAGCACGAAATCATGCGGATAACATTCCAAACTAAATTTATTTCAAGCTTTTAAATAATGTTTAAGATTCTTTTATGATATTGTCACATGAAGATTGTTTGACATATAAAGAAAATCCCACCACGACCTAGCGCCACAGTGGGCGCGTAGAATAAAAAAGCTCGTTTGTTTGATCGTCGCATGTTTGCTTTTTAATCAATGCAATGTGCATTGATTAATGTTTTGTTTTCTAATTTTCGACGGAGATTTTTGAGCATTTACCAAAACAGTATAGGCAGAAATTCAGATAACCATTACTTAAATATGAAAAAGATGTGTATGCACTACACTATAATATTAGGTTTTGAGGAACGATGTAAACACACAAAACAACGTGCCGGTAATAACAATGGTTTATAAAGAGAGATCGCATATCGAAAAAAATATATATCTAAATACATCAAAGTTACGTCTGCAAAATATGTTTATTCTTTAACTATTTTACTTCAAGCGAGTTATTTCCCGCACTTATAAAGATGTTCCATGACATAAATCTTCCATATCTGTTTTCAACATCTAGCCTTTATATTATGTACAACTTTATTTAGGAAATATGATTGATTGTAGCAAAAATTATAACACTCAAACTGGAATACCAAAATAAGTTTAAGATCGGTGAAAATTGGGGTTGGTTGGACAAGTTGAAACACACATCTTTTATACGACATACATGCTAAAGCTTTAAGACATGTGTAACGTCATCTGTACTTTAGTCAAGCACAACTATATGACATTATAGTTACATGTATGTCATCTGTGAAAAAACATCATGTTTATGGTATGTAGATCAATATATGAGTGATCAATATGAAACGGATTTATACGAACGTGAATTCAAGTGCGTGATTAAAATGATAACGGAATTTGTTGCGTTTAGCTTCCAAGTCACATAAACAAAAGTTGTGTTTCAATTTTATTTGAACATCATTAACATTTGTGTCTACAAACACGTGATTGAAAGAAAATTGAACTGCAGCAAATCGGTTTGAGATCAGCATTCGCATAATTCGAACATAATTATTTTAAATAATCATCTTTTTTGCCTGTCAGTGCGAGCACAAACGCAATTTCTGCCAAGAATCCTAAGAACTGTCGGAGAAATTTCGAGATCCAGTTCAAAGATATGTACTTTTCTATACATCTCAGTTTTAGCCGACGGACAACCGGACGGATGGATGAACACCTGAATGTGTGTATAAAGTTTAATTATAAAATGTTATGTACCTTCGAGTTATTACTATGTTTCAGTTGTTATGGACAAACAGACACACGAACGGATGAACAGAGCAATTGATCGACAGACAGACATAGAGTAACCCTATAGGTGAATGTGTGTACCAAGTTTCATGATAGTACATGTATACACGTACCTTGTGTACTTTTTGCCCTTTTACGAATTAAAGTTTTTGCTCATAGATCTAGCAGAAAGCCGAGTCTTTAAGGTCATGTAAAATACAAATACAACTGAAGAATGTTCTATTTATTTTGTATATCCTCTAGCAATTCCAAAAATAGGATCGTGCATTCAAACAAATAATGCATGTCAAAGCATAGGT
This sequence comes from Dreissena rostriformis, assembly GCA_007657795.1. Lineage (NCBI taxonomy): Eukaryota > Metazoa > Mollusca > Bivalvia > Myida > Dreissenidae > Dreissena > Dreissena rostriformis. Next base: position 10,186 of record VMBQ01004320.1, on the reverse strand, counting down.
ATAGGTATAACGAAAAACATGTCATATATATATAACATACATAAGATATAATGCCACTGATACCATAGCATCATATCTATCTGTGTGAGCACAAATGTAGTTTCAGTTGAATCTTCTGGGGATAACTCTTGTCGCACCCAGCCACTGGGCACTGAAATGGGTTATCTCCCGTGTGTAGTCTCTCGTGAACAGCGCATGCGTACTTGCTGTTAAACTTCTTTGAGCAGTAGCCGCACTTGAAGCTATGGTGGTCCCTGTGGTAGCGGTAGTGTTGTGTCAGTGAAGACCTCTTGGTGAACTTCCGGTCGCAGATGGTGCACGAGAACGGCGTCACTCCCATATGGACGTTCATGTGATCATTCAGTCGACTGTTGGTGGAGAACTCCTTCCGACAGACGTCACAAGTATGGCCGTCGTGGAGTCGATGGTGTTTGACGAAGAAGCATTGGGAAACCGCCTTGTCACAAAGGCTGCATTGGATCTTCTCCTCGCTCAAGCGGACATGGCGCGAGACGCAGCCATGCGCGGCAAGCAGCGACTTCCGGAGATTGCACGTGGCTCCCTGTACACTGTGTAAGGAATGGTGGTTCTGAGCGTCAATATTGTCCATACAGAGGGCGTTGCACACATGACACCAGAACACATCACTCATCGGAAGTTCCATCCCGCTGTATTGGGAACCGCTATATTTAAATTCCGGATTTGGGTGGAACGCACTGGTAACCACTGCCTGAGGGGAATATCCGGCTGGACTCGGCTTGGTATCTCGCAATATGGCGTTCATGGAAAACGGATGCAAGCGAGGCGCGGTTTCTGGTTCACGTTTGATGCAAATACTGCTCTCGATGACGGAAGAGATGTCACTTCTGTAAAACATTGCAGCATCATCGGCGTCTGAAGCATCAAGCGTCTCGCTCCGGAGATCTTCCGACTGAACGAAGCGCTCGCACGTGTGGCTGTCGTACTTGCTGAGACTCAGATTTAGTGGAGTGTCGCCATGAGGTAGCCTCAGTTTGTAGCTGGCGCTCAACAGAAGGTGTGACATCAAGGCTTCCATCTGGAGATAAAAAAAATATGCATTAAAGAACAACCGTTTAAAATCGGAATACATAAGTCAATTTTGAAAAAAAGATAAACTTTTTTCATATCTCAATAAAGAACATATAAAACTCATATTAAAACAATTAAATGTTTTCTTTTTGCTTGATACTCTAAAAATCATCACACTTGTATGTTAAACTGATATTATCTGTACAATTATTTTAAATTAATATATCCGAGATAATATTAACGCATCTACCTTGATCGCAGAGCTCGTTTTCAATGTTGTAACAAATACTTCGTTACTTTGTCTGATTGCAGATATCAAATTATGATTGCTGATGATCACATAGCAATTACGTGTATATATACCCTCGATCAGAAACACGAGAATAACTGGCTTTTGTGATCAAAGCCTACAAAGTTGTCGCTGTCACTTTGAAGGTGTGAAGCGCGTATTGAACATACTCTGTGCTAAGCTTTGATGGTGGTCAATGTTTGTGCAAGGTGTGAAACCCGAGTCCCATTAAAGTGAATAGATCTTATAATTGATGGTTTTTTTTTAAATAAATATTCTTATAAGTGTAACAAACACAGTTTTGCTTTATTTCCGAAATCATCATCATCGTCATCATCATCAATCATTACCACCATCATTTTCATCATCATATTCGTCGTCCTTATCATTAATATCGTCATGGATCATATGCATTTTCTTTGCTGTTTATATTTATTTGTTTATCTTAGTGTTAGTTTGATAATTATTGATATTGCCATCATACTCATATAAGACTATAGAATATCCTCCGTCAACTAAGGCATGTTAACCTCCATCTTCATCTTACATCGCCATGTTAATAGGAAAAACAACAAAAAATGAAATGACTATTGAATTGAATATTAAAGGTTATGTGGTTATATTTGTTTAATAAGAAATAATAACTTTACATATTTTCGATGACGAATATTTCCAATCGTCAAAGTCACTTCATGGAAGTGTTCGTCCTGATTGTTTTTACAAAATGATTCCTAAGCCTAGAAGTCAGCTTTTACCTGGAATAAGTAAGGTAATAACACGGAGCATCGCCCGATAGACTCTTTTGTTACATAACTGCTCCTTGCTTTTGTCGTTTTGCTTTAATCCATCAGTAAGTTCAATATTGCTTGCATAGTCTAGACCCTGGAAATTAGCGTAGACCTGCCACAGTTGTCTCCCTGTATAATAATGTGCGCTTGAAAGCCAAATTCTTATTGGTTCTCTGTAATGTAATAACGCAGCTTGTGCATACAAGATGAATAAAGCAACAAGAAGATAGGCACATGAACATTTTAACATAACGGCAAATATTCTGTAAGATATATAATACAAAGGCGATTTTCTTAAAAAAAAAAGTGCAGGTTTTATGCAAATAAATATGTGTTAACTAACGACAATGACAAGATAATAAATCATAATGAAAATGTCTTTAAAGAATATATTCCGAAAATAACAATTCGGCAACAACGACAACGATGTTAATTATGAGTGCGAGGAGAAAGAGGAAGAAGAGGACAATTATTTCGAGTATTCTGTCATTGATGATGGTGAGGAGAAGGAAGGTTGACGGAGATGATGATTAATTAGGATGATGATGCTGAAGAAGACAATGATACTGACTAATATTGGTTTATTTACCCTCGAAAACTTTGGTAAGACAATGATAATGGTGATGATGAACATTTATTACGAAAATTGGCATACAGTATCACACCTTGTGCAAACATTGAACGCCATCAAAGCTTAACGAAGAGCGTTCTTTCATACGCGTTTCACACTTTACAACGACAGCGACAACTCAGTCGGCTTTGATCACAAAAGCCTGTCATTTACGGGCTACTGATCGAGGGTATATAAACACGTAATTGCGTTGTGCTAATCACCCATTGTGATTTGATAACTGCAATCAGACAAATTGAAGAAGAATTTGCGAACAAATATAGTAACAATTAAATATAACATTACTTATAGAATACATCGTTCCAAAACATATAGAAAAAGAGACCTACAATCAAAGTAGATACATACTTTTTATTTCAGTAACATGAATGTTCTTGAATGTTATAGTTATTAAAAGTGCTATAGGTATTGTTTAAAAATACAAGTTTTAAGTGTTTTGATATTTAGATTATCAATAAAGATTTTTAACATTCAACTGTTGTACGAATCTAAAATATTTCTGTTAACGGTCTAAACGGTTTCAGTTATTACAAAATTATCCTGACATCTTACGCTCATTTTCGTTTAAAAAATCATATTAATTTTTTTCTTCAGATGGAAGCCTTGATGTCACATCTTCTGTTGAGCGCTAGTTATAAACTCAGATTACCTCATGGCGACAATCCACTAAATCTGAGTTTCAGCAAGCACGAGAGCCACACGTGCGAGCGCTTCGTTCAGTCGGAAGATCTCCGGAGCGAGACGCTTGATGCTTCAGACGCCGATGAGGCGACAGGTTCTGACAACAGTAACATCTCTTCCGTCATCGATAGCAGTATTTGCACCAAACGTGAATCAGAAACCGCGCTTCGCTTGCATCCGTTTTCCATACACGCCATATTGCGAGATACCAAGTCGAGTCCAACCGGATATTCCCCTCAGGCAGTGGTGACAAGTGCGTTCTACCCAAATCCGGAATTTTCATACAGCGGTTCCCAGCGTATCCGGATGGAACTTCCGATGGGTGATGTTTTCTTTTGTCATGTGTGCAACGCCCTCTGTATGGACAAAATTGACGCTCAGAACCACCATGCTTTACACTGTGCTCATGGCGACACGTGCAAACTCCGGAAATCGATGGTCGCCGCGCATGGCTGCGTTTCGCGCCATGTCCGCTTGAACGAAGTGAAGATCCACTGCAGCCTCTGTGACAAGGCGGTGTCCCAATGTTTCTTCATCAAACACCAGCGTCTCCACGACGGCCATATTTGCGACGTCTGCGGGAAAGAGTTCTCCACCAACAGCCGCCTGAATGATCACATGAACGTCCACCTTGAAGCGACCCCGTTCTCGTGCACCATCTGCGACCGGAAGTTCTCCAAGCGGTCTTCCCTGACACAGCACAACCGCTACCACAGGGATCATAGAAGTTTTAAGTGCGGCTACTGCTCCAAGAAGTTTAACAGCAAGTACGCATGCGCGGTTCATGAAAGACTGCACACGGGAGATAACCCATTTCAGTGCCCAGTGGCTGGTTGCGGCAAGAGTTATCCCCAGAAGATCCAACTGAAACTGCATTTGTGCTCGCACAGATAGAAAGGATGCTTTTGTATCAGCGGAATTATATGTTATGTATGTTAAGACATGCTTTTCGTTATACCTATACATATGCTTTTAAATGCATTATTTGTTTGAAAGCACGATCCTATTTTTGGCATTGCTAGATGTTAAAAAATTAAATAGAAAATTCTCCAGTTGTATTTGTATTTTACATGACCTTAAAGACTCGGCTTTTCGCTAGATCTATGAGCAAAAACTTTAAATCGTGAACAGGCAAAAAGTACACAAGGTGCGGTTCGTGTATACAAATGTACTATCACGAAACTTGGTATACACATTCACCTATATGGTTACTGTATGTACTATCACGAAACTTGGTATACACATTCACCTATATGGTTACTGTATGTCTGTCTGTTTATGCATCTCTGGTATACACATTCACCTATATGGTTACTGTATGTCTGTCTGTATACACATTCACCTATATGGTTACTGTATGTCTGTCTGTCGATGCATTCCTCTGGTTATCTGTCCAAAAATAGTGAAGCATAGTAATGACTCGAAAGTTTATCCATCAGTCTGCCTGTCCGTCTGCTAAAACTGAGATATATAGAAAAGTACATATCATCAGGTATGTATATTTATGTTAATATACCTACCTGATATCATGGAACTCAGGATCTCGCAATTTCTACGAGAATGCTGAGGATTCTTGGACAAAACTTTGTATACTTATAAAAGGCTATGTGGGAACTATGCAAGATCTTTCGGTTTTCACCACAGGTCAAAGGTCAGGTATATGTTACTAAAAATATAATTTTTCACCAGGTCAAAATTAAGTTAGGTATATGTTACTAAAAACTAACACAAAACACTGCAGTTAATACTGTAATGACTCAATAACTACAAAAGATATGATAATGAAACCTGGTATATTTATTTAGTTAAATAGAGGATATTTGTTGGATTCGGTGGATTATCGATTTTAATTCACGAGTGATCATAACAATTAATATTTTCACGAGTGGCGCAGCCACGAGTGAAAATATATATTTTCTATGATCACGAGTGAATTAAAATCGATATTCCACCGAATCCAACAAATTTTCTTTTTATTTCATGCTTTTTTCACAGTTTATATACATTGTTAAAGAGTTAAATTAACTAAAGAATGTCGTTGTGATAATGACGTCATTTCGTCAAAATAATGACGTCATTTCACAGTAAACAGTGAAAATTATCGATAATTTTCACTGATAATTTTTCTTTGTTTGAAACAGTGAAATTATCAGTTTTAATTCACTGATATTTCCCAATAAACTACCGGAAAGCATTAAATATATATTGCCTTTTGTCAGCATCTCATTCCCTTCCTATATATCACTAAAAAGGCGATAAGCAAAATTTGATTTTTGAATTTTGATATAAACAAAATGAAACTTAAATTTTCATATTTGTATATTATCTTAATTGAAATAAAGAATACCCAAAACTATTTATCAAAACAAACGAAGTGCTAATTTTCATTGAACACAGCATTCTGTTAGTTTGTTTGATGATTTTCGTCGTTAAATTGGTTTAACTGTGAAGTTAGTTTAGTTTAACCGCTATACGCAACGGTGTGCTTTTCATTTGTTAGAGAGACTGGTTCCCCATGTAGCTGCGATCGCCATTAGTCTAGATTACCTGCCCCTGTCACTTTGTGTTGGGTCAGGCAGCAACTGTGTGCTTTAAAATGGTTAAATAATTTATTTTCGGAGCAAGGAGTTCAAATTATGATAATCGGTACATTTTATTATAATAAATATATTGGCGATATTGATTTGTCTTGCTTTTTACGTCTAACCTCAATACATAGACATATATATAGCTATATTTCGGAGAGAACGGATTTCGGATATACGTTTAAATTTAAAACGCAATGTTTGAGCAAAAACGGATTTAAGTTTTGACATTAAATTTGACATTACTTTGTTAATGTGAGTATTTTAATAAACATTTTCATGTGTTAAAATATTTTCACACTTCCAGGCTCTATATAGTTTGACATTTAGTTGTTAATGTATTTGACAAAACATTTTCATGTGTTAAAAATATTTTCACACTTCCAGGCTCTATAAAACCTTTAAGTCAAAGGCACCGTAGTTTGGTAGCGTATCCGTGGTGTAGTGGAAACACAATGGCTTCACAATCCGGAGATCGCTGGTTCGATCCCCTGCTGCACCTAACCTGATAACTCGTCTTTCGCATGAGACGTTAAACCAAGGTGCAGTGTACTAGGTGCTATACACTAGGTGCTATACACCGGGCACTAAAAGACCCAGGGTCAACTCTGATATGTCTCCTGTATCTTGCACTATTCCCTGTAACCAACTAACACGTCTTTCTTGGGGCGATGGCTATATGGGAGACAATCCCGGTGCACTCGATAAAAATTAAGACACACACACACTGTAGATTGAGATGTATGATCCGTGTTATGTTTTGTTTTTAAGGCTGTAGTGGGTCAGAGCCTGTGTACATGACATGCATTGGTAAATAAAGGCAATGGTATATAAATTCCTTCAACTATACATGTAAACATTTCAGAGAATGGATCATTCTTACATAAATCAAGGCGATAGACTGAGTAAGAGAAGTGAGAGGATGCCAACCATGTTCGGCTTAGACCACATTTACGTGAAAAGATGTGAAACACCGTCATTCACACCAGCACACGCTTTAAAGATGTGGTTATTACATAATCATATTGCATTTGAAATAATTATTGCCTTTTCTGTACAGAGCAAAAATACAGATTAAAATATCTACATATTTCTACTTCTATAATTTTTTTGTTCCTTTAGAGAAATCAAAACCTCTAACCATTATACAGGGCTAGAAGCAGAATATCCTGTGGACAGAGGCTGAGAAAGAGTTCTTTAAACAGTATGTTGAACACACCCCGCAGGGCAGAGAAACCCTCAGAGAATATTGGGAGACATGTTCAAAGGCCATGAATAAACAATTTACGTCTTCAACACGCAATGGTACTTTACTACTTCTCTAAAATATTCCTAGTAACACAAATCTAAGAAGATAATTTTACTGTATTTCCTTCATCACAAAGTCATACTTATAGAAAATTGTTATACATGTACTTATAGAAATTGTCTATTCGTTCAAGTATTCTATACAATGCAAAAAGAATCACTCGCAATGAAATCTTATATAATTTTAATGTAAATATCATATGTACCGCTGCGATAGTCCAGTGGTAGAGCTTGGCGTAGACCATATAAAGTAAAGTTACATCTTCTCTCAAACCTCGATTGATCGGACAAGAGTGAATGATATAGTTAGAATAAATTGTCTTGACCTAACATAAGTTAGTTATAAAATTTATATTTCGAGGTTGTTTTTCATCATTTATTGGTGTAAATTAAACATTGATGTAATTTTGGACTTGTAAGCGAAATTCTGGAATTAATATTGAAATAATTTTCATTAATTAGGTATATCATGCAAAGCAATGGCACGGAGGTTGCTTGTTGCTCTACCAACACGTAATCCTACTAGAACTTCGTCCATGGTAAGTTTGGATGACATGTATATGGCAGAGGGATTTAAGATACTGTCTGCAGATGTAAAGACACGGACCACTCGAGATGTGGAGACACAGACTACCTTGTCACTTCCAGTCCAAAGTGAAAGGTATGACAATTATTTGTGAATTATCATGAGCAAAGAGTTCGGTCAATTCAATCAACGACAGTATATATTCACAGTGTCAGACTCCTTTGCTGTGATATTTTGCAAGATAATTAAAGACTGCCTCTAAACTATGATTGTTATTGTTCCATCGTTGTTCTCTTGCTTCCTAAACATTGCCATAATTTGATCAAAATAATCCGTAACTGTCAGTCCCCCCAAAAACGAACAAAACCTGCTCTGTTTATCTAATTCTAGAATTATTATTATCTAAGTAATAATATTCTGAACTTGGAAGCTCTAATCAAATCAGGTATTTTCATTGTACTGTAATTAATGCAGTTTAAATTTATTGATTTCGATTCTTTTGCTATTCTTGAGCAAATTCTTGGCACATCACTACTGTTCTTCTGACGAATGTGTAATACATTGTACTATTTAAAAGATGTTGTTTACAATAAAATTCATGCATTAGTATCATGATGAGATTATAATTTTCCGTGTACTCCTAGAATAGGCCCTGTAAGTAGAGTTATTAACAGAGCACCAATGTATTGTAAATTAGATTTCAGTATCTATTTTCAGGCCAAATTCCTTATTATATGACACCAAGGCATCAGAAATCTTTGATTTATCCTGAAAGAAGATGAAATATTAATAATTAAGATGTTACACTATAGCTATCAGGGAATTCAGTAGATTTCAAAAACCAGGAGTCAAAATGACCCAAGGGTTCAAAATATGAAGGGTCAATATGAAAATGTTTATGGTTAAAATATTGAAGAAACTTGAAATTTATTCCTTAATGCATGTTTTATGTTTTTAATAGCTTTAGCATCATAATAATGGTTAAAACATTTACAAAAAAGCATTATTATTAGAATAAAGAACATTTCTTGTCCTTTTTAAAGTTGGATTATGGTAAACAAATGTGTCAAAATAATGCAAGACTAATGTTTTGCTGGAGTCAAATTGAGAAATTGCACTTTGGTTGCATCAACACGCAGGATGCCAACGCTCGGCTGTGGGTGCTTGGATTTTGTTTTTTGACCTTTGACCTTAAAGGTCATCATTGACCTTGACATTTTCACCACTCAAAATGTGCAGGTCGATGAGATACACATGAAAAACAAAACAAGAAAGAGTTTTTTTGACCTTTGACCTTAAAGGATGACCTTGACCTTGACCTTTCACCACTCACAATGTGCAGGTTCATGAGATACACATGCATGCCAAATATCAAGTTGCTATGTTCAATAATGCAAATGTTATGGCCAATGTTAAAGGTTTCGGACGACGACGACGACCCGGAAGACGAGAGGGCTATGACAATACCTCGGGTTTTCTTCAAAAAACAGCCATGCTAAAAATGATTACATTATATCAATCAACAATTTAAACTATCATAAAATGTCATGTGACATGATTTTTTGCTAAATCTGACACTTGCAACCAGACAAATTGACCAAGTTAGAAAATATCCCCAATCTATCACCAAAGTACAAGTTAATGGCCTGCAATATAAACACATTTAATAGTATTTCAAGTACAAGTCTACGTTGGAATCTATTGCAATTTATTATTCATTTGACCATAAAAATATACATCATATACATTACGTACATTGAACAGATTGTTCGATTGTGTACACAATCATTATCCGAAAGACGCTTTGTCCGAAATGTGTCAACATGACATACTATCATTTTTTATATAAATCATAATTGATTCGAAAAAACAAACAATAGACGGATCGATACCTATAACTAAACCTTAACAAAAGCTTGAAGGTTTTTCACTTACTCCAAACTTTAATATTTTTCGATAATAAATACATACGTTGTTGTTGTTGTTGTACGTAGTGCCATTTTCCACGGTTGCCTACGACGGGAACCAGAATACGATCGCCATTTTATTCGGTATGTTATGAACTCTGATGACCAGCCTATCGTTGAGTTGTTTAAAATCCACTCATGAAGTCACAATAGGTAATTTTAATGTTCAATTCTTGAAATATTATATTAGGACAATGTTTGCAAATTCAGAACGAATGCATTATTAGATTGAAAAGAAGTCGCATGTTTTCCAAATCTAAAAATTAAGAGAATACGACTGAATGAAACTTGCTCAGAATGTTTGTGATGGTGTAGTCAATATAAGTTTCCGCCATAGAGTCTTTTTACGATTTTTGCTTTG
>VMBQ01004319.1:0-86645 GCA_007657795.1 Dreissena rostriformis | reverse complement strand
ATGACTAAATATGGACAAGCAATCTTTATGAGCTGTTATACATGCAAACATGTACATTCAATGACAAAGATATTTTGATAGAATGGATTTATTACAATGTGAAATGTATCTGTCACCAAGTAACTTCATAAATAACGATCTAATAAATTCTTTATGTCACATAATTAATTTGTAATTATCATAACATTGTTAAACCTTATTTATTATATGTGTTTTATAACATTGACACACCTACAAGAATAAATGTGCTAACTTTATACTGTGTACTTGATTAATTATCTTACCAACTTTTGTTCAACTGATGTGATGGACGAGATCTCATCATTCACACATGGTTGTTGTTGTGCGTCTGAAAAGAAAGTACATAGTGTTCAAATTCAAACATTCCACAGTTGAATGAAAAAAGTGATTAATAGATACCGAATACATAAATATAAGTAATAATTATGATATATACAGTATATATGTCAGAATATGTTAAAAAAATATTTACATACACGAACTGGACTGGAATGTGTCGATAGAAAACAGCAAACTAACAATAATCGACAATGATTATTCCGTGCAAATACAATATAAATGTTTTTATGTATAATTCACAGTACAAAATTTACCTTTTGCTCCCAGCCTAACTTTCATTTTTCAAATCTTACAAGTGACTGACATTGTGAATTTTTTATAATCATATTGTGGTATTAGAGTAAGTCAGTAAGTAAGGGTCATGAAATTTCATTAGTTAATATACCTTAACGTCCGTCCATTTCTTGATAACTTTGTCTATCTTGAGGCTACACAATCAAATGCTATTCACTCTGAAATTGAGTGATAGTTTTTCAGGTTTGTGTTTACAATTAAAAAATTAATTTTTAAGCTATGTACAATGGGTAATAAAGTAAATTCTATGCAAAAAATAAATATACAGTATGCATCTGTATATACTAAAACAAATATAAAGCGAAATAAGCGGAAATGTGTAAGGTGAGAATGTTACTTGAAAAGAGAGATACATTTACTCTAAAAACAAACATAAAAAATTAAATTTTTCTTCAAATGTGGGGCATAGAATAAAGTATTGATTGATACTCGAATACTCTTCTGCCAAAAAACATTATGATATAAACACACAATAACGATTTGTCAATTTAAAGGCTGACAGTTCCAAACGCAGGAAAATATGATTTCGTTATAACAGTACTAGCAACTAGAAAAAAAAATACATAAAATAAATGCATAAAAGTTAAAACATTTCGATTCTTTGGTGTAAAATAACGATATGAATTTAATAAAAACTCAGTATCAATAACGAGACAAATTGACAGACAAAAACGCTAAGATATTTGAAGACATGAGTCATGATATCGATACATTTAGTACTATTATTAGTAAATCATTACTATCATTCTAACTACGTTAAATAAAGATTCTTGTATCTTGTAACTACTTGCGTGTGTTTACTTTGTCGGCCATCTTGCTTTTTTGACATAAACGCGGGAAATCATGTGACATTTTGGTGAGGTTTTTCGACTGGTTCGCGATTTTCCAGATCGTACGCTTAAATAAAATCTTAGCTGCGATTCGATACTTACGACGGCGTTAATAAAACGGGTATTAGCGGATCGTAAATAAAATCGTAAGTAAATGATTTAAGATAAGATCCGCTAAGATAAGATATGTTGATAAAACGGACTCCAGGCTTTCTGCATGGGTAGTTGCACTGTCAATCAAAACATGTCGATCGGTCGATCTTCATATTTTCATATATTTCTACCATGTGCTCATATAATATTTTTAAACTAATATATTGTGTTTTTTCTGTGGTGTCTTGTATCATAGTCTCACATTTCCATTTGGTTTCCAGAGATTTCTGAAGGGCGGATGAATTGCTACGGCATAAATCCCTTCCGGGTCCGCTATCGGGGGTTGCCACTCGCCGACTACGCACGTTGCCCCTCCCGGGCCCTTTAATGTGTATCCCACGTCACATTGAAATTTGAGCTTATGACCATGTTGTATCCGTTTGATGTAGGGCTCAAAGGGCGCAATCAAGGTGTTGTTCATTTTCTTCAACACCTTGCCATGCGCGATTCTCCCTGGGTTAGGGCAATAATCTGTACGGAATGAAGACCAAAATGCAGTCAAACGAAAACAGCAAGAAGAAAAAGCATCTTAAACAAAGCCATGCAAATACCACGCTTATAATTCATCACGTTCAATAAATTAAACAAATATTTCCGTTTTACTTTTTTCTGTTCGACAAATATTTTAATTACAATGACTTTGATAAAAAAAAAATGAATTATGACTCAACAAAAATAAAAATTAGTTTTGTGAAAGCCAATAATTTTGAGAGCATGACATGAATAAGAATAGTAAGTTTATAATGTCTTACAAAACAGCTATGGATAATACATTAGAGACATAACTATAAAGATATATTCATTGAATTATCGCAACAAATCTTACATTCTTCGCAATACGGACTTCCTGCGATTCAATGGCCCAAACTGCACGTCAAATATGTGCCATTTATGCCTGCTAACCGGTAACCGGGGAAACATATATATCTTGCTTGGTCGCCATCTTGGTGTCCAAGGAAAACTCGCAAACCATTGTGAACGTGCGTTGGTTGTTGACTGCATGGGGCTTGGAAAAAAATAAATGCTTACTTGTGTGCATCTTCCTTTGGTGTAAATTTATACAAGATTATAAACAACAGATATATTGATTTACTTTTTCTTTATTACTTTCTATACATCATTCGGCAAGGCAAAACATAAAATATCAGGCATTTTGTTTTAACAATCAAGCATAATATATTAAAATAACAATAATCAATACTTAAACGGTGCATGAATCAATTATACCTAGGATCGTTTCTGACTTTAAATACACTTAGCATAATTACCTGGTAAACAAACAGGAGAGACTGACCAATTTCCATTTTCACAGCGCATGCGCAAGAGATCGTCTTGTGTTCTAAAACCTTCTTTGCAGCGGTATTCCAGTGTAGTGTTGTGGTTGACCCAGATTTCAGGTTGAAAAATTAAAATCGTAGCACTGGGTATGTCGGGCACCTGACATTGATCTGTAAAACAGACTTGTCATTAGAAATTCATAATCCAAAGACCCTAAGGAGAAACATGTAAGAAAATTCCTTTAATAAATACAAGTACTTAAGTTTCTGCGTATTTCTTGTTGAGACCTTTCCACATGTACTTATTTATAAACCAGGTAACTTTTCAAATATAAGCTGGCTTTGAATCGGTGAAAACGTCCAATAGTGTGAACAAGATGTTTCAGTGCGATGACCCCATCCTCACGAATGTCGCTTCACGTGCTGACGATAAATTAAAAATACCAGTGTGTTCGATTTAAAAAGGTATTACCAATAAAATCTCGCCGGAAAAGAAATCGTCCTTGCAATGTTAATAGAATTGTGGCATAACATTAGACATACTAGTAATCTAAATTGTTTCTTCGTTCTGTCATTTAATTTTTTCATAATTTAATTCAAGATTTGAAGCGGTAGCACAATGTCTATATTGCATTACCTTTATTGAATGCATGGCTTTGTTGCTGTGTTCCCGCATTGTGCATGTATATGCACTGTTGAAATACATATGTTATAAAAGCATGTGTCCGCATAGACTAAACTATGCACTTGAAACACAATCAAACTTCTTACTCCAGCAGATCGGTGGAGGGTCTGACCACTGTCCCGTCTCCAGGCAACGTGTCTGAAAGGCATGACCATCGAACGGGGCGAACGTCTTGCAGCTGAAGAAGAATTGAGTCATGTTGCATCGTCGTGACTTATTTTTTTGTTCAGTATTTAGGTATCCGTTGTAAAATGGCCCTGGCCATCTGCAGTTTATTTCTGCAAAACATAGACCGTGTTGTTATAGTAACTAGGCCAACAATAGTATATATACAAACATATGTGACGCAGCGTCGTTTGTTTGTTTTGTTTGTGCAGTCGGTAGATCACCGTAAGAAACAAACAATAAAGAGCTAGCTATTAATTTGCTTTCTAACGCGAGCGTGTTCATAGAAGTTTATATAACGCTTTTTTAGACATACAAATGAAGAGCAGAACAAAATAAATGTGTCAGCGTTTGCAAAAGTTAATGCTGGAAGTATTAATCAAGATATTGACGCGTATTTCTCNATGCACTTGAAACACAATCAAACTTCTTACTCCAGCAGATCGGTAGAGGGTCTGACCACTGTCCCGTCTCCAGGCAACGTGTCTGAAAGGCGTGACCATCGAACGTGGCATGCGTCTTGCAGCTGGAGAAGAATTGAGTCATGTTGCATCGTCGTGACTTATTTTTTTGTTCAGTATTTAGTATCGTTGTGAATGTAAAACTGTATTGAATATGTTAAGTCCGTATTAGCCAACGTTTGCGTGTTATGGATTGCACGTACATTGTTAAATGAACCACTTACGTATTTCGGTCAATGTTTACGGATTAACCGAACATATTTCCGAAGTTAGTTGTGTATTTTAATTACATTGATGTACTCATAATTATAATGTACACAGGCTAAATCAATTGCAAACAATGTGTATGCTATTCAATAAAAACAATTAAATGTCAATGAAGTTGGAAAAGTTATATTATCCGAGACGGACCACCTGTAAAAGATAATGGATCCCACTTTGGTGTTTCCTCCAATCAGGTATCCGTAGTAAAATGGCCCTGGCCATCCGCAGCTTATTTCTGCAAAACATAGACCGTGTTGTTATAGTAACTAGGCCAACAATAGTATATATATACAAACATATGTGACGCAGCGTCGTTTGTTTGTTTTGTTTGTGCAGTCGGTAGATCACCGTAAGAGTCATATAAAAAAGATGATAGAACGTGATGCATCAACAAGATTTCTCTTACAAACAATATAGAGCGAGCTATTAATTTGCTTTCTAACGCGAGCGTGTTCATAGATGTTTGTATAACGCTTTTTTAGACATACAAATGAAGAGCAGAACAAAATAAATGTGTCAGCGTTTGCAAAAGTCAATGCTGGAAGTATTAATCAAGATATTGACGCGTATTTCTCCAAAATAATGATCATATCGGAGCTGTTGTATAATACCTGGTTATATGCAATATCATTTAGAGCCAGTGTAGCCTACAGTTAAAAGAATAACCTTTCTCATGTTTCTCTACAGTCTGAGATATTCTTGTATCTGGTAGATAGGGAACTTTAATATAAAAGATACGGGGAAATAGTATAAAGTATATTAGAAAGTGCATAACGGAGTCCTCCAGTACATATATAGTAAGAACAATATATTAAAGTGCATGCAGATTAAATAGATAAATAGCAAAATAAGTTTTGACAACGTTTTATATCATTTACAAATCAAAACAGAATTTAGACTTTTCCAGTCTTTAGCTGGTTAACATTAAATCAAATATAAGTGTGTGATAAAGCGGTTTTTCTTGTAAAACAAATCCATATAACTGTATAGACCAAGATTTGCAACGAGAAGGACAACCGGAGAGCAGCCTTTGGTTTCAGCACACATAAATCTTCCTTCACATTTTGCGGGAGTTCCACTCCACGTGCGTTAGGCCTGGCAACGCCGTTCGCTCGAACCCACAACCCGGTATTGTGGGTCGCACTCGAATCTGTGCGAATATTGATAGCATGATTGAGAGTCTCAAGTGTGAAGATAATTGAAAAATATTGTGAAGCATAACAGGGTAACACTAGCTTAGTTATTTGTAAATTTGAATTATTATATTGTCATCCAAGAATAAAAGTCATAAATTAACACTGTGTGGCAAAATATCCAACAAAGACTGGCGTAGCACATTTGCCATAGTATACAATTTCATTCTGTTTAGAAAAAAATGTCTTGTAATTATTATTTTTATTTTGCTGCAGATGTTTGTGCGTCATTGAATTCCGCATTAAAGGTTTGGTTGTATTTCATGATATAATTACATAACATAACATTACTTGGCATTCTTGAAAACAATAATAATGATGATTAATGATACATCCCAGGAAAACGTGTGAATCGTTTTCGGATTCTTTAGATAATTGTACTTAGGACGTCTTTTAGTATTTCCATCTATTTGCACAATGTTACTTTGCCAGTAATGTAATCAATATTGTTTATAAAAACGACCTAACACGGATCCCTGCTAAAGCCTAACATGTTTTTCATTTAATCACATTTCTATTACGGATGTATCTATGCTTGTCTTATCAATAACTCGTAAAATATACTCTCAATTTAAAACCTGTTCAAGAACACTCAGAAAACAAAATGGCATATAGTGTCAAATGCGTTTGACATATCAATTAATCTTTTGATTTCTTCAAATAATTATAATTACTAAAATATACGAAACTTAAACAAATAGTGTATTATATTATAAGTATATGCTATACATAAAACAAATTTCGCTTTGTAAATGACATACACTCATTAACATTTTCGTTAAATAACCAAGAAAAGTGTTAGTAGATTCACCGACCGCCGTTATGGGATATATCTGTTAACCAGTGATTTTGAAAGTCCAAACCAGAAAACAAACGAGATAATTTTCGCGTGACCTTATGACGGTACCAAACGTGTTTCCCATGCCGAACATCCTCCCGAGAGTTGGAGCAAACATTTGAGGACGGGAAACAACTGCAATACATTTTATGAACAGCTTTTCAATTTATCGGGAGTTCAGGAGAAACCCAATGATACTTGTAAACTGGCTGTTAATTTTCGGTCAGTTAATATACGTTTGTCCTTGTCCTTGGTGAAATTCATATTTTATGCAAATTCAATCTTAGGTTCTTATACGAAAAACAATTTTATACATACGCTTGTAATTTATTTTGAACAAAATAAGGCAAAATAAATTAAGCACGATTTTGCAGTCAGCCATTTTGAAAAGACAAATATTTTTGAAAGACGAGACTAGCTTCTGTTTTAAATTCCAGTTTTATAGAAAAATATTCATGTTCAAAATTGTAAACCATGCCCTTAAAAGAATTGCAGTAAAGTACTGTGTATTATACTATACATATGTTACTAAGCTCTATTTTGATGAGATTAATTAAAAAACCAAATTGTCTGGTGTTATTATATGTTTGTTTAATCATAGAAGAGCTACCTGCTAAGTAATATATGCTTATCTTCGTGTTTTGTTCTGAAAATGCTTCACTATTAAAGACTTATCGAAGCATAAATGTGTACAGCGTCAGAACAATTATTATTTTGATGATATTGTTTTACATAATTATACAANTAAGGCAAAATAAATTAAGCACTATTTTGCAGTCAGCCAATTTGAAAAAAAAAATATTTTTGAAAGACGAGACTAGCTTCTGTTTTAAATTCCAGTTTTATAGAAAAATATTCATGTACAAAATTGTAAACCATGCCCTTAAAAGAATTGCAGTCAAGTACTGTGTATTATACTATACATATGTTACTAAGCTCTATTTTGATGAGATTAATTAAAAAACCAAATTGTCTGGTGTTATTATATGTGTGTTTAATCATAGAAGAGCTACCTGCTAAGTGATATATGCTTATCTTCGTGTGTTGTTCTAAAAATGCTTCACTATTAAAGACTTATCAAAGCATAAACGTGTACAGCGTCCGAACAATTATTATTTTGATGATATTGTTTTACATGATTATAAAAATGGCGAAAATGTTTATTTACGATTTAGCTTTGTAAATGTTTTTTTATTGTTTCCACATTTAAACCCTTTATTTGAAATACACATAAAAAACAATATAAACACCAGAAACATAAGAGAGAGAGAGAGAGAGAGAGAGAGTGTTGCAAAAATAAATGAGCTGGAATGTCTGTTTTACAACCTTCTATTATGTTTCCAATTACTGGAGTTGTTTTCTTCTCCCTATTACATGGCTTATGAATGGTAACTTACGTTCACATTTTCGGACCTGTCCCGTCGACGTGCCGTCTGCCTGGCAATGCCGGAAATTGACCCCATGTGACAGGAAACCCTCTTGACAGTAGTAGTTGACCCGGTTGGGATCCGTGAAGGCATATCCGGTACGCCAGCCGTTCTCTATATCGCCTGGATGGCCGCAACTCCGCGCTAAAAACACGCAATTCAAGTTGAGGATTTCGAGATGTGAACAGGGATACAAGGAACTGTATTAATCATTATTACTATTCGATAATGCAAGTGTATCTGATAGTTTTAACGTGTTGATAAATGTGACTTCAATAGCGGTAATATAGGTTGTCAAAGATTTGACCTGGTTGAAACACTTGACTGCTATTTGAATTTGGTCTATTGTACATGATCACCCTTCGGGAGATTTTGTTAAATTTCTGCCACGATCCGCGACTTGTTATATTGAATTATGCATGCACACAGATATATACAATCTGTTGCAAAACATTATCACATTTTGCTAGTATAAATATTGTTAAGTTAATAATGACATATGCACTTTAAATACATATTGATACCTTAACCTAATATGTTTTTAATATATTTGGCTAGAAATACTCGTGGAATCAAAATACCTATTTAATAAAGATATGTGTACCCTGTAATTATATATTTAAAACAAAAGGTTTCAATAACACTTTGGAGATCAGTTTAACATCGCCATGCATTCGTGTGTTAACTTCCGTTATATGAATTATAATAATTTCAACACTAGAAATGGATAATATATATAAACGAATATCCCACTTGATACTGTAACTGTTGTGTTGTTATGGACACGATACAGATTGAACATGAACACAGAAAACGCTTAACAAGTGCAAAATGTATGCTTAACACAGATCCGTGGTTTTCAAGTTAAAACTTCTGCACAACTGTTGCTTAAAGATGTTATTTTTTCATTCAATTAATACTATGGCAGATAGTTTAAATAATCATTGACGTTAGTGGAAACATCTAGACAGTTCATAACTATCGGGTCAATGTTAACGAACTATATAATTATGACTGCACAATTCTAACGTGTGCACATCAGAGTCAGCTCAAGCCATTTGCCGTTATACGATCCTACTAATACTTAGATACAGGTCATTGCATATTGACTGTTGCATACCGACAACAGTAGTAACTACCTCAAACAAAAGATCTATGCGACAAACGTTTTTCACAGTATGCGTTTTTCGACGCATACCAGTGCAGTAATGTGTGCTTGTCGATAGGCATCATCTACCGATTGGAGTGATTTTGCGTAATTTGAAAGTCAAAATACAAGTCAAAAGTCCTCGCCGAATAATTCCTCACATTCAAGTGTCTCAAACAATAGATCCGGTTGGGTAATTATGAATAACCTAACGTTAAATATCCATGTTTTATAGGTATACGTGTCAGGTTGAATTTTAGATAGCGTCATGCGCTCTAGTTGTAAATCTTTCATGCTTAATATATTTTAAACATTTGTTTTAAACTTTAAATTTGACACATTGAAGGCAAACTCTTTTTTTCAGGCAATGGCGACCAACTGGCAGTATTCTAAATCCTTCGCTGACACAAACCTTAAGATGCTTGAGAAGAAACTCTCTGTGACGTCATATTAACGGCGGGAAACGAACAAAAACAGATACAATGTCACAAATTCATTCTTGCCAGTCGAAGTCCAGTTTTTCATGCCATGTTTTGTGGCACACTAGCTGAATCCAAAGAAGTAATCTACGTTCCAGATCAGATATAGAGCCATCTACCCTAAATATTCTATTAAGGTCGGTATACAAAGACGTGTATTGTTATACCATTCTAAGCAGATGAAACATGTATTAAATTATAGCATATTGCTAATTTTTAACTTCCACAGATATGTGTATCTAGTTCGGAATAGTGGGGTGGTTAAGCCTGGTTTATTCCTGCCAACTGCATTTGTTGAGCACTCTTGTTCATCTCAGCAAATATATTTTATTAAATAAAATAACACCCGTCACACTGTACATTGTAATGGAAAATGAATTAAATTGATGGTCAAAACATTTGGTCACCAGAGTGATTGTTCTATCTAAATAATTCCGCCTGTTGATTAATAATTCATATTATTTAACAGATACCTGTACAGCGGCAAGGTCGAAATAAACGCAGACACAGTTCTTAGTTTGTTATACACTGCGAAGAAATATGATGTTCCTGGGCTGGAATCCCAATGCAAGTCATTCCTTAGAGACAAGCTTGATGTCGAGAATGTTTGCACAGTTCTGGATCAGGCAATAGTGTTTGACGATGCAGAGATTAAAGCTATAATTTTGAAATTTATTATGGAAAAGAGCGGGAGAGTTCTGAAATCTGATGCATTTAAATGTCTAAGACGGGATTACAAGAAGTGCTTAACCTAGACATTATCAATGCCAGTGAATGTGAATTGTACGTTGGATGTAAACGGTGGGCGGCTCAGAGATGTAGAGACGCAGGGAAACAGGAAACAGATGAACAGATAAGGCAGGAATTGGGGGACGAACTTATAGGCCTGATTAGGTTCCCTACCATGACGTTGGAAGAGTTCACGGATGTTGTAGCTTCTGTAAACGTTCTCAACAAAGATGAATTGCTCAGCGTGTATCGCAGTATTGTAAAAGAGGAAAATGTCTTACAATTTAATATGAACCCCGCCAAGCCTTAACGGCGGTTTCACTATGTGTTTTTGCAAGGTGTTATGATGATAATAGCAATCGGGGATTAGTCGGGGTTCCTGATGGCCGCAGGTTTACAGTGTCTAAAGACTGTCAACTGAGTGCACTGGATATTTGTTGACCATCCTCTGAAGGTTCTGTGACTGGTGTACTGGAGCTGTTTGAGGGTAGTACAGTTATTCATACTCAGAATGTTGAAACAGGTCACAATGAAGGTGTTGAGCATTTGCTCGTTAATTTAGATAAACGTCTTCATCTTAAATCCATGAACGAATATGCCATACGACAACGATTGACACAAACGCGCATGTTTTTAAAAAAAACAATATGTTGATGGAACGTGTTACTATGACGCCCAGTGACTTAAAGGTTGGATCAAGTGATAACAGTACCAGCGTTTAAACACGACTGTTTCATGGCTTCAAATTTTCGATCAATATAAAGACATAATATTACATAATAATATGGCGTACTGTTTTTTTTATTGATATCTCTCACTTGATTGGACAGTTGATTATGCTATTGATAACAATTAATAATGCCGTTTTAGACGTTCCTTGTAAATGTTATTGAGTTCACTTGTGCTACCTAATATTGGATTGATAAACGTGTGAGAACATGTCACTAATTGATTTTAAAGTGTTATGTGATCGTCTTGTTGTCATTGCAATCCAATTGTGCACTATTTGCATAGAATAACTTTACTCCTAAAGCGCAATCCAATATATGAAAAGCACGCCAGTTAGTCCGAGTGTATTTCCAAGTACAAGAAGGTGTCATTTTCTTTTTGTATGTTTTCGATAAATAACATGTTAAAATGTTTCAGCAAGCTAACTTTAAAACTACACAATTTAAACTGTGCGTTTCTTGAATGCAAGTGGCCTTTGGGAATAATTGGGTAATCGATATCTAAATAATGAATATTTAATTAATTTTGTCTGATGGTGCTATGTTTATGTCAGAGGAAGAAGAGGAAGAAGATGCCATGTGGCAGATGACACTTTTTTGCTCTCAAATTTCTATTGAAAACTAAACATTATTCCGTGGTCACTTGTTCCTTTCTTTGATCAATACAAAAAAGAAGTAGGTGATGTTTGGCACCTTTCTGCATGATAAACTCAAGTTACTGACAGATCAATGTGCCGTTGGTCATTTGCTTGTTTGTTTACTTCATAAACCATCACAACCAGCGAGATTAAATATGTGTCATTTTACAATACGACACTTTTCATATAAGAACAAGTAAATAAACAGTTAAGTCATTGTTGCATAGTTTTTTGTGAATATTAAATAGACAAAAAAATACTATATTTTAAATGTGTAGAAAATGACTATTTATATTATTGATGTGTATAAGGATATGAACGACTATATTAACAGTTTCTTCATAGTAAAATAGTATTATTGTGTGTAACAATGTGACTATTTTTTATTTATTGTGAAACGTACCTCAGTTATGCAATTTGTATTACATCGTTGTGTTCCTACTGTACGTGTTTTGACTGATATCTGTATAATAATTAAATGATTTTCAACATTTCACACACAAAATATATACATATTTTATATCTGGTATATGCATAAATTAACACTGCTTGGTGAATGAAATGTTTGCATTATGGGCCGGAGGCCTTACATTACAAATAAACGAATGTTCAATGTCATGGTAAAGTTTTAAATGCTTTGCAATGTATATATTAGAAACAACACATCAGTTGTTCTTCTATTTATGAATGCATATTACATTTATTCCAACTTAAACAATATTCATTACATGCAAAAATACACATACTTGCATTAAAGCCAAATTTCTTTTTCAGCATCTTCAGTGAGTGTTTTTTGTCTTTAAGGGTTTTCACATTTTGTGATTGTCAAGCACGTGGAACTTACAATTATAAAACCCACATGAGACCCAATTTTGTTACCTTATATAGGTCTCAATTTGAAAACCCATAATGATCCCACAAATTGAGCCAATGTGGGTCTATTATGCGTATTTGGCGTAATGCGGTCTTGCACACTGTCGTCATAATTAAGGGGTGTTGCTGCAATTTTGCTGATTTTTTTCAATCTAATAGATTTAACTCAACAATTATTTTTGAGTATAACATACTTATATTATATGAAAAATGAAATACAAAAAAAGGGTCAGCGGCCTTGTTTTGATTTTATTCACCATTATATAACATGTACTTTTTTATTAAAACTGAAAAATATATAAATTTCGAAAAAATCATTAATAACCTATACAATTGGCAACATGTATATATTATATAAGCTAATATACATCATAATTATACCATGTAATTAAACTTTATACTACCAATAAACTGGAGTACATAATTACAATTTGAAGACACGTGTGGTCATCATAAAACAAAAATAAAAAGGGGATCACCGCACTTTCAACAGAGATTTTTGTGTTTATAAATCCCTACCGTCTATGTCAAATTTCAGAATAATACAGCAATAAGGCAGAACCCAAGTACCGGTACATATATTGTTAGAGATATGCATACACATTAGAAATTGTTTACAATCTTGAATGGGATCACAACAGCTTACAAAAAGAAACACAACAATAATACAATATTTAATCACAAACATAATACCATACAGTATCAAACTCGACCTTAATCATCAATAACAGGGACTTCGGCATGTTTTGAAGTTTGTGATTAAATGCTTTAAATTGATGAATGTAAACCACAAGACTAAAGAACTCCAGTAAAAAACAAGAATGAAATAAAAGAAAGAAAAAAAGTATTAAAAAATGTTAACCGCACCTGGGATCGGACCACTGACCTTTGTACCTATTATGAACCAACTCGGTCATTTGTGATGATTCTGATAACAAAAATATTTGTTTGTGATAATAGCATCAGGTGTTTCTATAATACTATACTCGTTTAAATAAACTACCGCAACTACCCTTAACATAAAGTACTGACATGTTTAACTTTCGATTATACATAATAAAACAATATAAATAATGGACACACAGTCAGAATAAAAAGAGATGCATCGGAAAAAGGATTTCTGAAGAGATTCGCACACACATAAAAGTGATGAATTGGACAAAATACTATAATTTATGAGCAGACTAATTCCAAAACAATCAGAATGAGTAAGTAGTTTTCATATATTTACATTTGTAAACGCGTCGTTGCTGTTGTTGATTGGATGATTATGTGCCTGGCTCTGTCAGTGTAATTCACCGCTAAGCCGTGTTCAAGAGTAATGGCGACTTTCGTTTTCAAGTAAATCAAATTTAGGGTTAAAACAGCTGTTGCAAAGAAAATATAAACTTTTGGGATTAGTTTTAGGGGTAAGAAAATATAAACTTTTGGGATTAGTTTTAGGGGTAAGTGGTTGCATATGCATTCATTATGTGACATGTCTCGTTGTTTTAAAGGAATAGGATGCGAGCTATCGATTAAGGTGAGAACAATCAAAAAAATTCTTTGAAAGTTTGTGCAAGATTTATTCGGATGGACAAACGGGCTCCAAATATTGCTTGGTTATCGGCCGACTGTGAGTAAATTGCTGGACAGATTTCTTTAAAGTATTTTTTTAAAGGTTGTCCAATTGCCCATAAGAGGACCAAGGGATGTTTTGGAATAAAGATATTTTTGCGCCCCCAAAGACAGGTCTATGATAAATTCTAGTTAATGACCTTGTTATGATTCCAATATCAGAGGGTGGGGATTTTTCATGGCTCTTTGTCAATTCGTTCTCTTATTAAACATGATTTTATATATTTATTTGAATATATTGAGCTCCTGTGCCCATATACTATCCAGGGTACGTTACTTCCACCTGTGGTTGTAAACAACGTCTGAACTATTGTGCTGCGATGTTTCCGACGTGGCCGCTATTTTTGAGAGAACCTACTTTCGATTTCCCTATATCCAAAATCTTGCGTAGCGGTAATGTTTATCTTCGCTTAGGCCTTACATTTGTTTCGTTTGGTAAACATAGCATAGGGTTTTATGTTATAGTTTATAGCTGTATTGTTTTAAAAATAAGTATGTGAACAAACTTGTGATATATTGTAATTTGTAGTTTTGTTTAATTAAATGTTCAGTTGTATGATTTAATTTACAGAAGTTTACACAATAACAGAAATACATGCATGTATTAATTAATGGTGCGAAACTGATAGACGGCGATATATACTTCAATTGCATTATCCTGTATCCTGTATAAAAACATATTCAAATAAATTAAATTGTCAAAAATGGAACCTTTTTAACATTTATTTTTAATTGTTTGATAGTTGGTAAAATATACTTTAAATAGTTATCGAGTTAGTTGGTAAAACACAAAAGTACATTGATCCCGCAAGGGTGTAGACAAAAACATGAATTTTAGTCTTCAAAATTACAAAACTAGTTTTCATGAATTAATTTGCATGTGCAGACAGGTGCGTGTGTGTGTGTTTATATGTGTGAGTGTGTGTGTTTGGTCTGTGTCCGTGTGTGTGTGTGTGCGTGCGCGTACGTGCGCGTGCGTGCGCGTGTGTGCTTTAGTGTGTGTTTGTGTGGGTGTGCGTGTTTGTAGGTGTGTGTGTGTGTGTGTGTGTGTGTGTGTGTGTGTGTGTGTGTATAATTCAGAGTTTATTTACATGTCATCGCTACTTTGTCACGACTACATTATGTGCAGATCTGCCCCTGTGACCGTTCAGGTGAAAATATTTAATTCTGAGACAAAGTAGGTCCAATGTACCCCGGCAAGGCCATGGTATTCGCAAAAGAAATAATTTTGATCCAAAAAAGACCAATGCACGGTGGCCAATGAGACGTTAATGTGCACTGGAATACAATTTAAAGACAATTCATGTCTGATTGCCCCGCCCTTAAAAGGGCATTGCTACTCCGCAAAGGGTGTGCTGAGTGTTTCATCTAGACCACGGCACCGCTTAATATATAACCAACGACCCTTATGCATAGCGTTTAGAATATGAAGCCTTCGCCTAGATACTCAACTGGTTCCGAGCATACATGTTGCTCTACTCAATGCCCGGCTTAACAAATCACCGTGATATTTATGGGTTATCATGTTCTTTTCAATTGTTATTTTGCATGGTGTTATTTAGTTTTCTGTTCATAATTTCCATATTTACCGCAAACAATATTTAAAAACAGTTTCATCACACAAACAATTCCAATGAAATGGGCAATCTCTTGCACGACGGTTACATTGTGTATGTGAGAGCATGGAACGACATCTCTGCGTGGAGATTGTGTTATGGACTCGACAAAAAAAAACATCACAATCACGCTATTTTAACTGTGTTGTTGTTATTCATGTGTTGTTGTTTTTTGTACGTGTTCAATACTTTGTACCCTTATATATTTTTTACTAGTGTTTTTTTTCTATGTAAAAGCTACACACGTGTCTTCGAATTTAATAATTTAAATAAAAAAAAGGAGGAACACCGCATAAGACCAATCATACTTCCTTTCATACGTGACCAAAGGTTTTGGGTTCGTATTACGTGATTCTCTTTCTTCACTGGAACATAATAATTGCCTTCCTTAGGTTTCCATCTTTCAGGTCAACAATATAAAAAAATCCATTTTTTTTTCACCAAGTGAGTATATAGATATTCTTGTTCATAGAGATTAAGTAAACATTTTAAGATCCTTTTGTATTTAAGGAATATAATTTATAAAATCGTATTAATTTCGGCTTGTTTCTGTGTACAGGCGGGGTATGAGATTTCAACTACGGAAATGTCGAAGTATATTGGTTGAAGTACATTGAACTTATGTCGTAGAATAAGAGACAGGGGAGTTCCTGTAGCGATTGTTGGTGGAATTTGCAAACGCTGGACCTTTCGAGACGCCGCTCTTGACGGAAGGCACATCGTGATTCTGAGGTCGCGCACACAGCGCTCGTTGTCGACACATCATCTAAAGTAAATGAACGTATTTGAAGTGCACATGACTTCTAGTGAGTATGAACATATCATGTCGAAACAAAACTCCTGCAAAACTTAACTTTTAACAACAGTCACTGGTCTCAAAACTGTCATTCCTAAAAATCTGAACAAGCCCCAGTGTGAAAACAAACACACTTATTACAACTTCGCAGCTGAATAGTAGTATAAACAGCATACTGTAACAATCTGTCTTGGTCAGATACTCCATCAGCCATAGCAAGTGGCAAGAAAACTGAGTTTCAAAAACCGCAGCGTAACTTCAACTGGTATAAATTGTTATATTCTTTCATGTTATTTGACTGCATCTTGATTAACATTTCTAACTTGTTATTTGTTTTTTCGGGCAAACGTTGTTACGTCCTTCTATGGCATTGACGTCACCTCCTTTGGTTTTGATTAGTTTCGATACTTCTCGAAAGCATGACGTCGAAACGCGTATAGTCTAGTACATGAATAGTAATTTATTATTAAAGTAACATTAATACTCAAAAATCAACGGAAATTTCGTAAAGTATTTCGTAAAATAAAGTTACGCAATAAAGAATCAATGTTCCTTATAGCAAAATCTAAACTTTCAAAACGAGATGTTTTCTGGTAAAATGCACGTTTTTAATTTTTTATGTACACAAATAATTCCATTTAATAACCCCACAAAGATATCTATCCATACGACACATGAACACTTACATGGTACCAGTTAAGTGTTCTTGTGTCGTATGAATAGATATAGTCGCGGGACATTAAACTGGAATTAATTGTGACACGAACAATTTAAAAACAAGCATTTTATATCTACAAACATCCATGTTACCAGAAAACATCTCGTTTTGAAATTTTGGCTTTTGCTATAATGAACATTGATTTTTTATTGGGTAACTTTATTTTACGAAATACTTTACGAGTTTGCGTTGATTTTCGAGTATTAATGCTACTTTAATGTTTATTCAGCAGACCAATTACACTGAAATCGGCGTATGGGTTACATGACTAATACACATATTACACATAAAATAAAACAAAATTGATAAGATTAGCTTAACATAAAATAGATATGTTCAAATTCAAAACTCTATCATCGTTCGGTTTTCACAAAAGACAATAATGCACAGTCGCAAATGCCCTGAGCCGGGAAACAATTCACCAGTTTAGCCCGGTGTCGTGAAGAGCAATACTGGCCTGTACTTTAATAGTTAATACGTGAAAGTTGGAATGCACAAACTCTTCTGATATATTTTGATTAATTACAGTAAATCTAAAATATCGAACGTATTGTACTACGCAAAATACGATATTACATTAATTGGAGAGAACAACATTTTTGATTGTAAGTAGTATTAACGATTATGTATATGTGATTCTAATATAATTATTGATTATTTTTTCTTCAAATCGAAAGTAGGTTTATTAACAATAAAATGTAATACCTTATATGTATATTAAATATATTTTTTTTTTATTTATAAAAAGTATTTCGAAATTTTGCTATTGAAGAGTAGTGCTAATTTGCCATTTTAATGATCTTCTTAATGGTGTTTTGTAAGCCCGAGTAGATTTTAGACTTTTTAGATCGAATATAAGACGAATTGTCTGTACATGTAACTGAATATCATCAGTTATTACATATTTGTTTAAACAAGAACGACTAGTATCTGGTAATAAAACAGTAAAATAAAACAAGTGTTAAGACTTAATGGCAATTTGTTGATGAAAAAACGTTAAGAAACATATCATTTTAGTTTGTGTGCAAAATACAGATTAAGGAAGTAAAATTCACCCGTTTAGCCTGGTGTTGTAAAGGACAATACTGGCCTGCACTTTAACATTCATAACGTGGACGTTGGTATGCACAAGCACTACTGATAATTCCTGTAAATCTTAAACGGTGAACATATTATACTGCGCAAAATTAGATACAACAGTTATTGGAGCGAATAACATTTGTGATTGTTAGTATTTTTAACGATTACAGTGTACATATGTGATTCTAATACATTTTTTGTTTTAAATCTAATATAGGTGTATTAATAATAAAATGTAATACCTTATAAGTATATTTAATAATTCTTTTCTTATTAAAAGTATTTCGAAATTTTGCTAGTGAAGATCTGTTACCAATTGGCAATTTGTATGATCTTTAATGGTTTTTTGTAAACCCGAGTAGATTGACTTTTCAGATCGATGTAAGAATACCTGTCTGTACATGTAACTAAAAATCATCAGTTATTATATATTTGGTTAAACAAGAACGACTAGTATCTGTCAATAAAACAGTAACATAAAACAAGTACTAAGATAACATGGCAGCTTGTTGATGAAATAACGTTTAGAAACATATCATTTAAGTTTTTGTGTAAAATACAGATTAAGGAAGTAAAATGATTCAGGAAGTAAAATGCCCCAAAATTATGCATGTTTTGTGAAATTGTTTTCACGATTTGCGATGCTCTTACTGTCTTATTATGTATGTATGAAGCCAGGCACCACCCTGAAAAACATTCTCATCGGCCCAAAATATATTGTGGAACACGTCAAATTAACAGGCTGCAGTAATTCTACATAAAGTTTCACGATTTTAAAAATCGAGCTTTTCTTTGCTTTCTGTACCTCTTTTCGCTGTAAATGAACAGTTTAGTTTAAAATCATTGATCCAACACAGTATTATCATAGAGAGCAAAGTATAAACACATTTCTACGCAATTATATCATTATGATAATTCTCTTTTCCTCATCAGATGAAAATCAATAAATTAAAATACAAATTATTGGATGGATTTCTGAACTTACAATTAAAACAAAAAACATGCATACACACATACGTTATAAGATATTTTAAAATGGATGAGCATGGTATAATTGCTAGATTCTGCCTCATCTGCACTGCTGACACATTGCTGGAAAGTCTGATGCCTCCCCGTTAAACATAAATGGTACAGATAATACACTGACAACCAAATATAAAACAAATATATTGATGGGCATTCTATAAGAATGAAATAGATTATCATTTAACCAAAGAACCAACGATAACACATACAGCGAAAGTCATTTCAGATTATCGCGAAATTGAATCGCACTATCAAACATAACATATTTGTAGAAGTCTAAATTTGTTGGCACACAGATAAAATGGTTATGCATTCATATAAACTCATTAATAACTTTCACAAGGGGGCCGATTCCGGCATTCAGTGCAGGTAATGCCGTCATCAAGTCGTTATTGGCCTATACGACATGCGTGCGCGGCAGCTATCAAACATTCACGTCGTTGAAGATACTACGTTAATTGATTTATTAATTTACTAATGCAAAAAAGTAGTATATTCATATACATAACACGACATATGCTCACTGTAATATAGTGCCCTACGCATATTGCATAGAATACGCATTATTCATAACTGTTTTCGTTCTCGAAAGATCAGTTTTATTGATATCATTATCAATACACCGTGTTTTTTTTTTAGTCAGAAAATGGCGTTTAATTACCAATATGCGGAATCCTTCGCAGACACGAACCTTAAGATGTTTGAGAACGAGGATCTTTGTGACGTCACATTGTCTGCCGGAAATGAGCACAAACAGATCAAATGTCATAGATTTATTCTCGCCAGCCGTAGTCCAGTCTTCTATGCCATGTTCTGTGGTACCCTTGCTGAATCAAAAGATGTTATCTGCGTTCCAGATATTGAGCCATCTACACTTGATAATTTATTACGCTTGGTATAATACTGCGTAGGTTGTGAGTAAAGGTCGAGCCTATTCAAGGGTTAGCTATACCACACAATACAATATAAAAAGTACACACGTTGTAATAGGCAAAATATTTGAGTTGTTATCAATCTAGTGTATGATCTTTTGGATCTTTTGGAGACACCAACATTTAGCAAATAACAAAAATAACAAATATAACATTTAAAAATGTTTAAAAAAAAGAAATACTTATTGGGTATAATGTTTTATTTTGAAACGTTCCTAAATTTCTTTGAAATGTGCATAATAAAAATATGTACGTACAAAGATGAATAAAACATTTTTCTTCAAGGTATCTGTACTGCGGGAATGCCGAAATAAACGCTGACACAGTTCTCAGTCTGTTGTACGCTGCTAAGAAGTACGACATTCCTGGTCTCTAAGCCCGTTGCATGGTTTTCCTGAATTTAAATATTGACGCCGAAAACGTTTGTACAATTCTCGACCAAGCCATATTGTTTGACGATGAAGATCTGAAATCTAAAAGTCTGGACTTTATTATGGAAAAGTCCGAGGATGTCTTGAAATCAGATGCGTTTGTCCAAATGACAAAATCTGGATTACAGGAAGTGCTTACACTGGAGCCGTTTAACGCAAGCGAGTGCGAACTGTACGCTGCATGTAAACGGTGAGCTAGTGAAAGATGTAGGGATGCGGGCATAGAGGACAATGATGAAAATATAAGGCAGGAGTTGGGAGAGGAACTGATTTACCTAATTAGATTCCCGACCATAACCTTGAAAGAATTTGAGGAAGTTGTAGCCTCTGAAAATGTTCTCAGCAAAAGTGAAATGCTAAGCGTGTATCAAAGTATTGAAAAAAACGAAACTTTATCAAAATTCATTTCCAAACCCCGTCTGCGTTTATCGGAAAATAAATGTGTGTTAAAAATTTCTGGAGAAATCGTAGGCAATTGGACTATGGGAGATGAAGATGGCCTCAGTTTTAAGGTGTCTAAAGACTGTGAACTGAGTGCGGTTGAAATTTGTTTGCCGTACTCCAGTCTTTGTGTGACTGGTATTGTTGAGATTCTTGAGGGTTCTACAGTTATTCATACACAGAATTGTCGTTTGGACTACATTGAAGGAGTTCACTAGACCATTCGTCTCGTTAATTTGGGAAAGCGTCTACCTCTTTCTTCCAACAACGAATATTCCATACGACAAAGAATGGAAGTGGGTTACCTTGTGTGGCAACCAAAACCAATATTAAGATGGTTGGAAGGTTTGAAAAAGTGAAACCAATACCAACCATTCACGGGACTATTAAATGGCTCGCACGTTTGATAAAAATAAACAAATAATATTGCATAATCACATCCCATTATATTTATAAAATGTTTATGTTGATTTTTGACCTTAATTAACTTATTGATACATAATTAGTTTGTTAACTAGAGTTCTAATCATTACTCAATAACGTATTTCTTCAAGCTGAGTTATCTTTATGCATTAACAGTTTTGATAAATATCCTAATATTATATAGTTTGTCGGTAAAATGCCAATTTCTAAGCAATCAAGCTCACAAGACCAAACAATACATATATTGCATAAAAATCATATAAATATAATCGTACATTAGCAGATTGTTATATATTTGTTCGTGTTTATTGATTAGCCGAAAATGTGGTCTGTGTAGTGCAGATGAATCTGCACAATAGTTGTTGTTGTTTTTTCCTATAATCTTATAATAAAATGTTAACTGTGTTGTGGATACTTAATTAAATTAGTATATGAATCGTGTTTCTTTAAAAAAAATATATCTTCCGGTCAGATAAAAATCGTCAGTTAGTTAGATTTTGAGTATTTACATATCTTTAAAAATATGTGTCATATTGCTTAATATTACATGTAGTTGTTTATATATGCCGTGTATTTTAATGAGATACACGAACACTAAAATTGTACATGGTGAGGTACTGATGGTATATTGATAGCAAAACGTGATATGTATCATACAGATGGATCTGCACAATATTTTTATTGTTTTTCCTGTACTCATTTAATCAAATGTTAACTATGTAGTAGTAACGTTATTATATCAGTATATGTATGTTTTAATCAATCTTCAGGCCTGGTAGTATCTGAAGTTGATAATTTGTATTTGTATTTCAATTTATGTTTTGGTTATAACTGTATGATCTTAGCTTATGAAATCTTGTAAACAAGGAGGAATTTAGCTGATGTTTGTACTTGCTTCATTTCATCGTACCTCAGCACGTTGCTATACTGTTGATGTGGTGCATATTAAAGTATTGAGTAATAAAATTGCAATTGAATATAATTGTTAGTCGTTTTTATTGAATTGTGAATTTGAATAACTTGGCTTTTAGGTGCATTCGTATGTTAAGTCGATGTAAAGCTTTTTTTATGTCCCCCAGTATATACTGGGGGACATATTGTTTTTGCCCTGTCTGTTGGTCTGTTGGTTGGTTGTTCTGTTGGTTTGCGCCAACTTTGATATCGGCCATAACTTTTGCAATATTCAACATAGCAACTTGATATTTGGCAAGCATGTGTATCTCATGGAGCTGCACATTTTGAGTGGTGTAAGGTCAATGCCAAGGCCATCCTTCAAGGTCAAAGGTCAAATATATGAGTCAAAATCGCAACAGGGGACATATTGTTTCACAAACACATCTTGTTTAAATTTGAATAACATGACTATGAGGTGCATTTGTATGTGCACGTGTATGGTAGTGATTACTTATGGGCTAATTGTGAGGTTTGACGCGTCCTTCAACCGGTTTAACCCCAAATGGTTTGTATTGATAGTTCTAAGTCGATGTTTCCTGCTTCAATCACTTATAGTTTTCATGTCGTGTTGTATGCACGGTCCTGTATTGTATGGGCAATGACCATTTGCCTTAAATAAAAGGCAAGCCAGTAATTGTAAAATAATATCTCTTGATACTGTTTCTGGAGTCTCAGTTATCTTATATATACGGTATAATTGTATTTTCATGGAATAGACTGCACTCATAAAGGTTATTATAAAGATTGCAACGTTAACGAACATCGTAACACAAGTAAATATGTAGCTATCATATTGAAACAAGAATATTGTGACAAGCGTTTCTTATGTGTCGATTGACATGTTACTTCCCTTAACCATAAACACTGCACGGTTCAACGACTTATGTGTTCATTGTAGGGACATAATCATGTACATATGTTGTTGCTGGTGATACTTAAGAAATATCAGAAATATAAGAACTCAGGGGGTGAAAAATACATCCACAATGGCAGATGATTCATAGCGAATATTACATTAAAGGACGAACGAGGAAAAGGCAACACACAGAAAATAGCATGCGTTTTATAAGGAAAATGTTGTTTGCAAATTATACAAGCATGCTTAAAGAAGCATCCATCTTAAGCAAAATACGTAAAAAAAAAGCAGCAGGCAAAATTTTCAAAGTAAAGGGGTAGATTTAATGTTGTATGAATCAGTTCAAGCGTGCATTCGATGGGTAAATGAACCTTAAAATTGTTTGGAATTCTCTGTTACATATGCGATCGGGGAAATTGTTATATAACTGTAGCTGTGTTCACTGACGTATAAACACGAGCGCATGTATCTCAAAATACCGCGAGCAAACCTTTTGAAATTCAATAATAGTACCACATATTTAGATGTCAGTAGCACAATAATTGTTTACTTATTTATAAACGAGTTGTCTTTCTAAATTTAATCTGATGGCCATAGCGGTATTTTCATAACACAGTACCTCGCCCATGTTACACATAGTGTGTATGTAGACGATGAAGCGTATTGTGCTTATGCAGCAGTAGTAATACTTAATATCATCTATGAATTCAGAGAAAATACACATATGACTATAAATTATTACAAAAACGGAAATACGTGTGTTCCGACCGCTACCTTCTCATACACACTGTTCTAAAATAGCGAATCTCCCCATGTTAGCACTTCAATGTGTAATTATATGGGTGAAACTATTAATCCATCGCTGTTATAGTTATATACTGCTTTCATAACACAACTTCAAAACATTTACCTCACCGGCTAAGCGTACACGTATATACCGAACTAAATAAGAGTTTCTTATTTCTTAGAATTAATTGAACTTATTCAAATACAATGTTGTAAACACTGTCTATGTGTTAATATTTCATTAAATGACTTTGTGACACTGGGCGAGCATTGGCGATATCCGCATTATGTTGACTGTTGCACAATCTGAATACAATATTGGTGTGTTATCACAAAATGACACACGTGCTATACATTTTGAGATAAATAAAGTAATACTTATACTATTATTCGGAACAAAAACTGCGTTCCCAGAAACTAACTGTTTGACTATTAGCATATTTTTGACAGTGTTTGTGTAAAGAAAACTACGATGTGTGTGATGTCGAAGTGCGATTGCAGATAACTGTAAGCATATCTATTTGATATAGAAAATAGTACTATACGTATATTCTTATTGTTTTACTGCAGACAGCGATAGCATCGTTCCAGAGAGACGATTCTCTTTCAAATATACATTAATTAAACCAGTTTTATACACATTATACGCAGTCATGAGTTTGCTGTTTTATATCATAGTAGTAACCCATCTGTCTGCGATATTTTAAATTTACTGGAAAACGTATGACTCTACCGGTTGTATGGTTCTATTCTCGATTTGTGCGGGGTATCATGTATTAGGTAAGTATGCATACATACTAGATATTGGTATATTGTTCACTGTGAATCATGAACAAATCATAATTTAGCATTTGTTTTAGGTTACATTTGCAACTAAATCAAAACAACACGTTTCGGATAGTATTGAGTCGGTTTCATAAGTTGTGAAATTGATAAATCGACACATTTGAACTAAGATTCCGTCCTGTTATTACACACTTTTAAACAGTATGGTGCTGGTGGCAATACCGTAGTACGAGTCATAATTCATGGCTGTGGAATCAAACTGTCCTGGTCGGAAAAGTCCATTCAAATTGATGTATCTGTAGCAGGTATTGTACCACCAGCCTCCTTTGTACGTAGCTGCACAATTTTCCGGTGCACGGTCTGTGTCATGATCATACGTACTGAAGGCATTGCCAGCTGGGAGACCACCAGCGTCATAAATATCGCTAAATGAGTAGTCGATGAGCACTGTAAGACAACACAAATATACACAAATGTAAAAATATCAAACATATTTTTGTTAAATCTTATTTATTTTTTGATGGTGACGCGTGATTGCCTAAATGCTTATACATTTTAAAAGTATGTGTTAACGGTGCTTTTGCTTCACAACATTATTAATGAAAAACAAGTGTTTATACTCTATGTTATCTTTTTAGTATTATTTATTTCATGTAAATATAGCCGCTGCTATATATTTATGACACAATGTAATATTAAGAAACCATAGTGTTTACAAACACGATTTAAAACAGTCCTTTAAACGCCGATTTAAACTATGACAACCAAATAGTAAATAATGTTTTGCTCCTTTTGATATACTATAGTATTACTTAATTTTAATTTTGACATGTATTGTTTATGCAGTAAAAAAAGTGCTTTGTTACATTACTTTGTTGATATGCAGACTTACATATCAGTAAGATTTAACATGCATGTTTCGTAATCCTTAACGAAAGATCGGTCATACGTGTGCACAAGCAAAATGAGCTACGCAGTTGGAGCATAGTATTTTATAGCGGCCTATTGTGGACGATGAGTATCCACTACATATAACTTGGCGAAGTGCAGTGATTTTAATAATTGCAACAACGATTTGTTTTCTTTAAAAACAAAAACATGCGATAATGAGCGCATATTGATATACATCACTGAATCTCTAGAACGCGTACACTTTTTTTGTGAACTATTTTGGTGTCATTTTATTATACTCCCAATACTACGGGTGAAGCTAATAAAGATGTAACCTTTTCTCTTCGATGGTTAATGCCGAAATGTTTGCAAAATCAAACTCAAACCATTATTCAAGGATTTCAAAATGGCACAATTTAAATATTTACCATATTGTCAAACACGAAAAGGTTTTATATTAAGTTCAAACGTAAAAGTACAGTGCGTAGTCAAAACAGGTCATTTCCAAGTTTGAACTATGTGAATATTTTCAAGAAATGTGATTGGAAATTGAGGATGTCCAAACTATGCTTAGTAGGCTACGCAGAAAAAAACTAACATATCTCTTACCACCATTTGACTGTAGACGCGACCCAATGTTCAGAGTGTAGTTAGTTCCAGGTTGGAGACTGAAGTTTCCATAAACATCGTATCCCTTGCTTCCATTCACACGTGCAATGTCCACTCGGAGTTGATATGATCCACGTGCTGTTATTTCGTGAATGTATCTAAGCCCTGGAATTTGAAACAGTTCAAACTTACTCATATGATCAATATGTATAGTGGAT
Source organism: Dreissena rostriformis (assembly GCA_007657795.1). Lineage (NCBI taxonomy): Eukaryota > Metazoa > Mollusca > Bivalvia > Myida > Dreissenidae > Dreissena > Dreissena rostriformis. The sequence goes on along the minus strand of VMBQ01004319.1, from coordinate 59,924 downwards.
GAAACTAAGCGATTTGTGTATAAATTTTGAAACAAATCAACACACATTTTATTCAATAGATTCCCTGATTAAAACTTGTTTAATGGAGAGTAATTTAATAAGTCAGTCGCCCATCTTTAGTTGTCCGTTTTTCGTCGTATTATATGACCTACTTGGCTTTTCTAAAACCACATGTTAAATTCCAGCCAAATGAATTATTTAAAACATATAAACAGAGATATGAATTGTTTAGCTCTACCAAATTTATTTAAATATCATTTACGCAATGGCTTTACTATATGTTATAATCAGACCCATTCTCTGCAGGATAATAATAACAAACTATTTTCATTTGAATGCTTATAATACTTAATATCTGTATACAGTCTATGTATAATTATTTTACTATATCAGAATGTTTAACACTCTTTTATCACATATATACTTTGTAATTGTCGATCTCTACATGAACAATATGAGATTCCGAGTATTAAAAAATCGTGCAATTTTTTCAATTCAAATTTCACTTATGACTGTATGTATTACACGCTTTTTTCTTGCCGGATGACGAAGTACTCAATGTAAGCTATGTGTTATTGGTGTCACGAACCGAGCATCATGCAATGTGCGGTGTCGACTTTTAGCGTCTTACCATTGTAGGGGCCACATTTTTTGCTCAATATTGATAAAACTTGCTCTAAATGTTAATCTGGATAATATTTAGGGTAAGATCAAATCTGGATTAAGTATGGGAAAACTTTGTACTCTGGTTGAATATATAGACCATATTTATGATGCAGTCATGATATATCCTAGTAAATTGATTATCTTGACAATATCAAGGACAACATTCAAGTTTTTGTCCGAGTGTTAAAAACTTGGTTCTTCAGGTCAAATCTTTAGAAAAAACTCACCCTCTGAATGACTCATTTCTGAACTAATTACGATAAAATGTTGGTCTTGACCATATCTAGATGAACTTTAAAACTGGTTCCCTTCAAGGAATAATCTAGATCACTAGTATATTCAACTAGTATCATCTCGATACTTAATGTACTTTGAATTCATGTAGAAGCTTTAGGCCATCGTGCTCCTCTTGTTGAATATGTATCATGACGTTTAAGATGTTTGTCCATTATATATTGTATTGTATATATAGATTTAAACAAATAAAAAATTAATCAAATCTCCAATGCTGACAATTATTAAAAACTTTCAAAACATAATGGTTGCGTCTATATCACAACTTATAGTTAAAGATATGATTTCGTACTAAAAGTAATGTCCTAAAATGCAATAATCATCATGTATTTCTATCATTTAAACGTTTTTGAACAAAATATGCATTTGCGCACATACTAAAGCATTGTTATGATCATTATCTTAATAACATACTTTAAATTATCATATCGTCTGACATGCCAATTAGATCAACAATAATGGCATAAACTATTACAAAGCCAGTGTTCAGCCTGAATAGATCCAAAGCCGTTTTGATAGTCATTGAAGTTTCGATAAAAATCCACATCGCCATTGAACCGCTTTTGAAAGACCTAAACAGACAACGTTCGGGAATTGGCAACCATATACTAAAATAGAATAAAGCAGTAAAATGCATCAAGCATGTTGGTATGGAAACTCCCTAAATTAAACCATAATGTCATGGCTAAGTGTGTATGATTTTATGTTTACATGTGTATTTTGTCTTCATTCAAACATAAAAACAAATAATTATAATAGATATAATTATATTATAAACGTGAATTATTGTTAAATTAAAATGAACTTAATATTTTGACGCTTCAAGCATAAAAAGGTTGTGATATTTAATAAATTGAGTAGTAAAGCGATCATTATTGGAATAAACTACAAACATCAAAATGTCATTGAAATAAGTTGGCCATGTTGTTGCTGGTTTTCGAAGATTAAAAATAAAATAAAAGAAAAATCTATTGATAAATGTTATTTCTTTGGTTTATAGCACGCACGCAAACAAGTCGGTCATTGGGGCATGTAGATCGAGCTTTCCAGAGGCGTGAAACTACAATACAGTTTGTCAATCAGTTCCGATTATAAAGCAGTTCCGGTTAACTTTCATAATTAAACCCCAGTGTTGGAAAATAATCGAAACAATATAGGATTTTCTTAAATTGCTTTCGTAGGATATTCTTTTTAAAACAAATTTGCAAAATTGTAACTTTCTTCCATTGTTTACATCCGGACAAGCGTCTGTTGAAGAAGATCACTGTAGACGCTCATGTGTAAATTTTGCCGGCAGTTGACGATTACGCAATCAAATACTCAAAATTAAGAACCTTAAATGACCCCAAAAAGAAAAAGGTAATATGCATAATGTTCATCTATTATTGCTGTATCAACACAGACAAAATAGTATGCATTTGTTTATGCAATCTATTTGTATCGATGTTATTTATGACGAATGTCTTTCAATCAGTTGCGGATCAGCCATTCATGAGTGTAGGGGTCGGCTCAAAAGTTAGAATTGTCAATTTCATTATGGAATATGTAATAAAATGATGTGTTTTGTCTTGTTTGCATGTTTTATAATAATAATGTGATTTATAAAAAATGGGTCAGTAGTTAAAGAGCAATTTTATTTATAGTTATATGTTTTCTATAAGGTGCTTGGCACCACATGGATTCAGTGTGATAATTGCACATTATGGTTTCATGATGACTGCTTACCAATAAGATTTGAGTATGATACCACAGAGAAGTTCCTTTGCCATAAATGCAAACAAAATCAATTAAAAAGGCAGGAAACAGTTTCACCAAATTGAAAACGTCTTCGTACGAAAGCATATAAAAGGGGTGAATGTATGTATATGAATATGTGGTACTGTGTATAAGATCAAACTTCATATACAATTGGAATGTAGTGACTTATTTGTATATTATTGTTTTGGAACAGTTAACAAGATCAACCTTCCAAATAATATAGTTGCTTGATCACTTGTGTACATACCATTATGTTTTAACTGTTATATTACTGTAAGAACATTGTATCTGCAATCATTGCACAAGTTTGTATGTTTATTGAGATTTTCATAAAAAGTTATTGACATTGTTTGGTCAGTTATATAGATCATACACGTACATGTCTGTTTTGGAAAAAAACATTGAAGTTCGTTTGTTATTGTTAAAGCCATTAAACTGACCTATTCTTGTTTTATTCTATTCTTCATTCTTTGTCATCTTTAAAGGGATCAGACTCCATAATGATATTTATTATCTTGAAAAAAAGTTAAACAATATACTAGTAGTATTTATCCATACTGTATTTTATTCCTTTTAGAAGCAAGATGGTGTAGTTGGTGCTGGCTCCTCCATGACAGATGATAGTGGTTCTATCTATAAAATGACTTTAAAGAACTTTGTCATAAAGGGTTACCATGCCTTTAAGATGAGACCCCCTATGATTTCACCTCGTTGTCCGCTTAATGTGGAGCCAGAGTACACAAATATAAAGGATGTATGCGCCTGTTTGGTCTGGATTCCAGGGTTGGATTTCTTTGCACCTGATATACACGGAATGATAACTGATGATAAGAGACATTTACAACAGACAGATGTGGCTGGTTTGCCAATTGGTCATGTGCATAGATCTTTAGTACCCTATTTCGGAAACATCATTGACAATGGAGGTAAAGTGTTGTCTGAGGTCACTGGTGCACCTATACCAAGCTATCCCCCATGGCCAGCCCAACACAAAGAAGGGGGTGGAGTTGTGCTGCCTTGTGATAACATTATATCTACACCATGTAGAAATGATTTTGATGTTATATCATGTGCACTTAATTCATTACCTGAAGGATCAGCTATGGAACTTGTGATGTCACATGATATCTGAAGTGTTGTTATATAGAAAGTGTACTTGCAATTTAGTGCCTGATTGTTTTTGTACATATCTATTAATACAAATATTTAACCATGAATCATTAGTGTTGTTTTATGGTTGTTTCATGTAAACAAACAATCAGCTGTCAAATCTGACAGTTTAAAACCCTTTTTGAGATGCCCCCCAGTACAGTACTGCGTTATATTCGGAACACCTTGGATTAACCGGAAATGCTTGATTGAATGGTGAATAAAAACAGAAGTTTTCGAAAAGTAAAATACATCCTGGAATAAATTGATATCAGATTATTGCAGTCAAGACATTTATCAAATGAATCAATAATAAAGTTAAAATAACAAATATGCACCATGTATTTGTTTCACACTCGGATTATTTCATTAACCGGAACTGATTGACGAACTGTACATCCTTCTCAATCCGTCTCCATGTCACAGTACACCTTTTTCTTGCTTGAGTGAATGGAGTGGACAAACTGTATTGATAATGGCAATGACAATACCGCCCCTCATTGTGTCTGTGATATGAGAGAGGATATTGTTTTTTAAATTAAAGCAACACTATCAGCCAATGAACTCAATTAATCGCCATGTCACAGTATCGCTGTATATTTGTTCGAGTGAGCGGAGTGGTGCTAGGGTTTTTTTTATAATTAAAAACGGAATTACCGTCCATCCTCCTCTATCCGTCTCCATGTCACAGTACACTTGTATCTTGACCTGAGTGATAGGAGTGGTAATGTTGTACACGCCACTTAGCCGAGCAGCGCCACTTCTTAGTAGCTGGGAGCAATCTTTCACTGAACAAAGAGCAATCAGAATGTATCAAAACATACAGATCTTGATATGTTGTCAGCATTTCTGTATGCATCTATTTCGTTAATATAAAAATCTACTTAGCCATTTATCAATTTGATCATATTGTTATATTGATATATATCAAAATATAGCGATCTTCGCTTATTATAGGCCAATTTTTAAATAATATTGGACCTATCATTTACCATAGCCATTGTTGTTATATTATATGAATACCTTGTCATCAGTGTACTGATTAATACAACCTGGATGAAGCATGTTAAACATTACTTTGACATTTAGTGTTGTAACAGTCTTGTAGCTGTGTCATAAGACCGGGGCAATCTCTCCCGCCATGTAGCGGTGCTGGATTGTCGCAGGCTCGTGTCCGTGTCTGGTCACAGTGAGATGTACACAAGGACCATGCAGTCCACGCACCCCATTGTCCGTCCACTAAACACAGTAACTTACATTTGCACGAAGACCTCATATATTTACACAGTATTTACAAGTAAAACTATATGTTGTAATTACTTGACCCCAAAACATTTGTTCATCGTGTACAGTAAACTTGTTCAATAAAATATTCAAATGTACAATTGAGTTGGATATCGTGTTGAGCAAACACGAATTACTATTATTTATTTCCTTCTCTCTGAAAAGTTTACACCAACGTAAACTATCACATACCAGCGTGTTCCATAGTGTTCATAAGTTTATTGTACTACATACACAACAGTGAACTTGAATTAAAGAATTAACACAATTTAAATAATATTGTTTAATATTACTTTGGCATTGGTCAGTGTAGCAGACTTGTGTTTGCGTCTTAAGGCCGGGGCAATCTCTCCCGCCATGTAGCGGTGCTGGATTGTCGCAGGCGCGTGTCCGTGTCTGGTTACAGTGAGATGTACACACGAACCATACAGTCCATGAACCCCACTGGCCGTCCACTTAAAACAATTGCTTGTATTTGCCCGAAGACGTCATATAATACCACAGAATTTACAAGTAAAACTATATGTTGTAATTACGAGAATCCAAAACATTTTTACATCATCTATATTAAATAAGTGCAATAAATTATTCACATTCACAATTGAGTTAAATATCGTGTTGGGGAAACACGAATAACTATTATAAATTTCATATTCTCTGAATAGTTTACACCAACGTAAACTATGAAATACTTGCGTGTTCCATAGTGTTCAGAGCTTTTGTACTCCATACTCAACAGTGAAGTTAAATAAAATAATTTAAACCAATCATATAATATTATTCAATATTACTTTGGCATTGGTCAGTGTTACAGCCTTGCGTTTGCGTCGTAAAGCCGGTGCAATCTTCCCCGCCATGTAGCGGTGCTGGATTGTCGCATGCTCGTGTCCGTGTCTGGTTACACTGAGATGTACGCAAGGACCATGCAGTCCATGCACCCCATTGTCCGTCCACTTAAAACAATAGCTTATATTTGCCCGAAGACGTCATATAATAACAGATTACGTACACGTACATGTAAATTTATAAGATGTAATATCCAGACTCCAATATATTTTGTCATCACGTACATTAAATTAGTGTAATACATTATTCATATTTAAAATTAAACTGGAAATCGTGTTGAGCAAATCCGAATTGATACTATCGATTTCGTTCTTTATGAATAGTCTACACCAAATTAAAATATCAAATACCTGCTTGTTCCGTAGCTTATTGAATGTATATGTGCTTCAAACATAACAGTGAAGTTGAATTATATAATTTACACCATTTGTATAATAGTATTTAGTGTTACTTAGGCATTGGTCAGTGTAACAGCCTTGTGTTTGCATCATAGGGCCGGTGCAATCTCCCCCGCCATGTAGCGATGCTGGATTGTTGCATGCTCGTGTTCGTGTCTGGTCACAGTGAGATGTACACAATGACCATGCAGTCCATGAACCCAACTCTCCGTCAACTTATAACAGTAACTTCTATGTTTTATATATGATTTTAATACTTTACACAATGTATATAATAACAAAAAATGTTACTTTGACATATATCTGTGTAACAGACTTCTGTTGTCGTCGTTAGGCAAGAACACTTGAAAACAGTTTATTTTATTAACACATGTTCTAGTGCACAGTTCACATCGTTGCGTAAAGTCATTTGATAGAAAAGGATGTTTATTTTGGAGTGTTAAGACATCATTTGCTTTGCTCATCACAACAGTAGTAAGTATTCGATTACACATAATAAATACGATTCGTTTCACGACAAAAAAAATGGCACTTCATACTTTATTTCGAATTACATATTTTGATATTGCTAAGTAATGCTTTTTTAATGCTTTGCAAAATACTGCTTTGTGTCTTCGTTCAACATAGCATTGACACAAAAATGCCTGCTCTTCTTTTAGAAAAAAATGGCCTTCAATATATGTTTGCAACAGGAATCACTTGTGTCACTATAACAGGTTGCATGATGAAACCGCAAATAAATCGCAGGCACACCCAATACGGCCCATGTAGTTTAAAGATGCTGTTCACGTGTATCAAAAGCAAAAACATAACATACTTTACAAAGAAATAAGAATAAGACACGAACATTAATTTCGCATATTGTCCGCGGTGTACGATCACCCATGCAATAGTATTATTGCTGTTGAGCAATTCATTGTTTAACGTTAATAAAGGAACCATGCTAATATCTCTCACCTGATTATGCAACTTGATGATATTCGTCTTTAAAGTTGCAAAGTCGCAAACCATTATTAGTATATGTAAACGAAATATAAACGTGTTCAATTAATCATTAAAACAAAATAGTGTCAGTAAACTAATTTTTAAAGTCGCTATGCGTGTCCTATGCCGTCCCTGTGTACACGCAATAATTATCGAAAATGGAGGACAAACGCACACAAATAAAGCAAAGAGATTTGAAAATTAAATGTAGGATTGTAACACGAATGAGTGAGTCTTCGTGGCATAATGATAATTAACAAATTCATTGAACGAAAAGCAGGAAATTATATTTTAAGAGCGCTACAAAAATTCGTAATCATGGAACGATTCGCATAAGTACCTTGCCACCAACTGTATTGGGATCCATTGTGCTGACGTAAAACAAACAATATTTATATCCGACAACAAGTAGGGATGCATAGGTGTATACGAATCGTAAATCTGTATAAAATAGTATTAACATTTACATGAACAATTTGCATTGGCCCTTATTATGAAATTATATAAATAATAGCTAATATAAATAAAAGCTAAAAAAAATAGCTCGAATCATATTATAACTATTAGTGGACTGTACAGTGGGGTTAGGGATTTTCTTCCGCTAATAAGGGGTTGCTAAGGAATGAATATTTTTAGGGAATAAATCTCTAACAATCCGGGTGTTTTTAGGGATTAATCTCTTACAATCCTTTCCAGGGTTTTTTAGGGATTTTGTGGGTTGAAAACAGATTATTTTGGATTATTATGGCTGAATAGGGATGCTTGCACCCTGCGCATGCGTACGGGTGAAAAGGCGAGGTTAAGAATGTGTGCTTTTGCTAGTACTGCGCATGCGTAAGGCTGAAAAGGCGGAGTTATTATCGCGAGCTATGGTTGAATAGGGATGCTAGCATTCTTCACATGCGGACAGGTGAAAGGGCGGAGTTTAGAATAAGAGCTTTTGCTAGTACTGCGCACGCGTAGAGCTGAAAAGGCGGAGTTATTTTCGCGAGCTACATAAAAGTTAAGATCTGTTAATAAACACAGATTGGAAACATCCACTCGGACCAATAGAAATTATCGGGAATTCGCGCAGCGAATACGAAATCTATATCACGTGACATCGATCGGGCAGCCGCTAAATCGCACTCTGTTATCTGGCGTTATCATGCGCTACGGCAGCGTGTCACAACAATACACAACATTTCATTACTTCGCACAATAGAACTGAAAACATTTGAAACATGAACAAGTTGCAATATTTATAGTAGCGTTGATTAATTAAACGTGATTTTAAAATAAAACATATAAGATTTGAAAAAAATACGAGTTAAGTAATAATAAGAAATAATGGTATTTAAGGCCGAGTTAGCTTTTTTACAAGTACACTGTTTAATTGCCTAAAACTTTATTATTTCTTTTTGGAAAATAATGAATACAGTATGTATATAGGTGATATCAAAATCTATAGTATATAACTGTATGCTTTTAACTTTAACAGTGTCAATGGTATTAAATAACTATCCTTTGAGAGGAACCCGTTCAAGATATTATAAGATCAAATATTCTTAGAAAGATCCATGACGATTGCGCATAAAAATATGTCTTCTAGATAGTTAATAAGGTTTTGCTGTATACATATACGAAACACTGTTCAGCCCCTGGTAACCATGTTTGTCAACAGACCAGAACCCTTTTCAACATATGTTTTGATATTAAAATAACTCATTTCATTTTTACGTGTGGACTAAACGTAGACGCAACTGACTTTGCAGCCGTCGCCGAACTATATCTTTCACACAACAAAATCATTAAAGTAACACAACTATCATTGAAATGGCTTCACTTTTTTAATAAATACTATTTAAATCATCAGATACATAATACATCATTATGTTATTGATTAAGCAGTTAAGGTAACTTTCTGTAGCTACAGATCACGGTTTCCGTAGCTCGCATTGTGTATACAATAATCGTTTATTCAAACTGCTGGCAGTAAGATAATAAAATACCGCATGCTATTAAAAGTAATTGAAAAATGATAAGAATTTCGTATACGAAATAGTATTTTGAATTAAGTTGTTTTTTTATTTAAATGAGAAATCATATATTTTACACTTTACGAGTTTTTCTTATTGTATGTTGCAACCAACAATCAATGGCTTTCTTAAACGTACAATTTAATCAATTGTTTGTGTACACACCCGGATGACTATTGATCAATACCTTCAACAATTATGAATTAAACCCAAAATAAAAATAGTCAACAGAACATTTTAAAAAGTCGGCTCTTTTAGAAAACACTGTAAGTTTACGTTACGTTTTTGAACCCTCGTCTCAAACTGGAACCATACGTATATAATTGGTTAAATTGCACTATTTATTGTTAAAACGTCTTTAAGAACTCTTTCGTAAAATCTTGGAGTTTGTATGATCTTTTTAATATGAAAGATTAATCTGTGATGTGGTCAATAATGATGCTAAATGATTCTGAGTTTCTTCTTTGTCGCTGATTCATTATGGAAAGAAACATAAAATAAACTTTATTTATCATTAATTACGAACAATTATATATGCAGGTAGATTCCAATGGATTCATTGTTTTCACAATGATCTATATTGAAATATATTGAAGAGTCTGTATTCTCAACTGACCGCTACAATACAGGTCAAAGACAGCATTCACGATCATATGACACAACATTTTTTCGAATTCACAACTTTTTGAATTCATAACTTTGGATTGCATATTCACAGACAAAAGCAAAGCTATCTAACAGGTGTTTAATGTTCACTCCCCGGAGCCTTTGACGATACGCATCACAAGGATTGCTGCAGATCAGGATATACGTATGCAGCAAGTCACCAACTCCATTGTGTTTTTGAATCCGTTAGGTAAAGCATCCAGCGATGATATCTGACATCGTGTTACAGGGAGGGCACATATGAACACGCTACCATAACAATTATAATTTTTTAGAATATGCCCCATAAGTCATAGTCCTCTTTATTAAACTTTCGTAAATGACCATAACAATGTTTGGCTGTAATACCTTGGCAGTTATATTGCCTTTTACCGCAGTTTTACAGTCGCCATATGATTCATGTGGAAGAAGGGCCGATAAAAATGTAACCTTTTATGTTTCATAAGAGTCACACATATCCAAAATAATAAACGAAGACCTGCTGTTCCTTCCTTATCTAATTAATAACTATATTTATCATTTAGAGACACCGAATTTGAAATTATAGTTATACCATTGTTTAATATTTTTTATAGAATATACATTACCTTTTGGTTGGCAATTTTTGTTACACAGGTCGGCATCACAACAGTGGAAACAGTCATGCCGACCACGTGAACGTGTGGTGGGTACTTTCAGGGGACTGCTTCTACCAACAAGTACGCCAGTGTGTTGGAATGCACAGAGCTGAAATAGTTATGTTTTCACTTCAAGTTAATTACGGATTTTAACTTTCTTTCTTAATCACGTATTGAAAACACTCGAACACACTTAATGAAAGCTCTAGAGTGTTCTATATATGGCCGAACAATATGTATCTTTACAAGCAACTTCATAATCACACAGGGAAACAGCACATCCAACTCCTTCAGACAAAATAGCTCTGTGTTGAGTTGTTTTAGACTTTGAATCACAATCATTTAGAAACTGTGGTTCGAATTCCGAACAAATATGTGTTTTAATCACTTAACATAGCATTCTTTAACATAACAATCATTATCTATTCTCGTTTGATATTTTTTTCATTTTATTAAACGTATCCGTTTTTTTTGGAATTTGAACCCAAAACAATTCAAACTATTAAACCAATGAACCACATAATCCAGTGCAACAGACAAATGACACAATTGAAACCGTACATTTGTGCTGTTCACCTATCAGTGTTTCTACACGTTCCTTTATAAGGTAGGTTTTATGTATTTAAGACGTATAGATTTGGTCAAAATAAAGGATACACTTAATCATCCGTTTTTTATCGAAATTTTAACAATAACATTATTAAAAAATATATACGATACATTGTTTAAGTAGTTACCTCTTTTTGTATGCAACCGGATGTAAATACTGTTGTTCCGAACTTGTCTTGACCATTTGCACGGCACATCTGTAGAAAGTATTAGTTCAATCAAGAAATTTTGCCTAACTTAACGAATAGCAATGGAATCACATACATGCAATAGTTAATACAATTGTTGTTTAACCTTTATGTGAGCTAACTAGCCATCTTAAAATCCAGGAATAGCCAATATATATATAATAATTCCGTATTTCTTATTTATATTAGGTACATTGAATGGATTTACGGCATTATTAGCAGCAAAGTATAATTAAACTCAAAATAACATGTATTTTGTGGTTTGGTGTTTAATTGAGCATCACAATATACCAACCAGTTTAGTCAAATACAACTAGTTTTGTTTCCGGTTTCCTTTCCGAAAACAGACGGGAAAAATCCGCATGTACGATTTTAAAGGCAAAGGTATTTTTATTTAACACCAATTTTAAAAAGTTGAAACAAAATAAATAAGTTATGATCAAAGTCAAAAGTCAGTGTGTTGGAAATGAATACTATGTAAAGCCTTTCTTGCAAATAGTGAAAATAACTCGTCGTTATCTGTTTGATTAATAAGCATATCTTACTCAAGTAACGAAATACAGATTTATTGATGCACACTTTGCTATTTGTTCTCTTGCAACTACCTGTCCTTCCTGACACACGTCAACATGATGACAACGGCCCTCCGGTAACGGGTTCTGACAACTGTAACACACAGGGCCACTTTGGGGTGGATATCCTGGAAGAAGGTTGGTTTCGCAGCTTATTTGGGTTACCGTTAAAATTTCAATATGCTTTATGACCCTTTTGGTTGTTTTTAAAAATTAATATATATTGTTTAAACCTTTATCACGTGTGCCGTTTTTGACATAAGATTTGCGGTTGGATTATTGCACAAACAATGTCTGGTATGGGTGACTGGGTCGTCGTATGTTTGTGTTTGAATGTTAAATGGACTCTTGTTACCATTATATTCCGGCTATCTTAAACAAACATTAATTTTATTCTGAGCTAATTCTACCCTATCAACGCAATTACTTATTTAAATTGTTATAATTGAATAACGTGTTATCCGTATTTAGAAATTTTACCTTCTTCATCGCAACCACCTTGATTGCACACGTCTCTGTCACAACACTGCAAGCAATTACTTGAACTGGAGGTTGAATTTCCACACGACTGTTGTTAAATAAAAATAATGTTATTGTATATAACCAAAAATTAAAATATAAGTATGTTTATACTGGTAATACTATTTTGTTATGAACTATAACGATATGCAATCAATTTGTTAAAATATAAATATATTTACTGACCATTTCGTATATGCATGCATCTCCAAAAACATCAGGAAAATATTCGATGGCTAAAAAAGGTATAAATAAACAGAAGGCTATAATATGTTGTTATAAACTATACCCGAAATGCAATAGATATATTGATGTATAAATATATCAACTGAATATTTCGTAAATGCATGCATTTTCCGAAAGAAAAAAACAAAATAAACGAAAAGCTTAAGTTTTAAATACATCATTAATCATATATGTTTTAGTTTTGTCAACAATAGGTACATACACGTTTTGTGCGACATCCCAGACTGTACCCTACTTCCCCATATGTATTTGTCTGCCTCTCAACAAAGCAAGCCTGGATTACAATGCGTTCAATATGTTTGATTAGAAGTCATCAGATGGGATTTATATTATACAAATTCAATCAGCATCAGGTGCCATTGTTAAGTAGTAGTTAAATTTTCATGACTAGTTTGTGGCTTTCATGTATTGCATCATTTCATGTTTTGAATAAGAGGTTCGTGACAACAACTTAAAGTAACATGTTTGATAATTATTCCAAAAAGATTATTCTAAAAGGTGATTACCGTGAGAATTCAACATAAGTTTACTGTACTATATTAACCTGACATTCTAGAACAATACAGTAACACACGATCAGAAATGTTATTGCCATTTTCAAGATTGAATGCATAAATATACATTTAAAAATAACATATGAAGTACTTGATACATACAGGACACACCCCTATTACGCTCAAAATCAACGAATATTTCGAAAAATATTTTGTAAAATAAAGTTAACACATAAACAATCAATGTGCCTTATAGCTAAAGCCGAAATTTTAACGCTAGATGTGGTCTGGTAAAATAGATTTAACAAGATATAAAATGCTTTTTTTATTTTTGCGTGGCACAATATATTTCATTTCAATTTCCCGCAACGATATATATTCATACGGAACACGAAGACTAAATCGGTACATGAACATGTGTTGAATATATTGTACCACAACATATAAAAAGGAGCATTTTGTATCTTGTTAAATCTATGTTACACGAACACATCCAGCGTTGGAATTTCGGCTATTGCTATAAGGAGCACTGATTATTTATGTGCTTACTTTATATAACGAATTATTTTACAAAATATTCGTTGATTTTGAGCGTTACAGGGGCTTTAATGATCAAAGTCATAAAAACATTGTCGAAACACACGACGTTTGCGTTTTGCCAAATAAACGGAACACAAAAGGATCAGTACAGCTTGGTTACTCCGTTAATAAACTGTTTTAGAATTTGATAAAATGATATAGTAAGGTCGATAAACTTAGAACTACATTGTTATTGATATCTGATCGAAAAATCATGAACAATCACACTAAATCTCATTATTTATAATATTCAATATAACATTTGATATTAATTCCATATAAATTGGTTTTGATGAAAAAACTAACCCGGAAAATGTTGAAGCGAAATGGGAAGACACTTACAATTTTAAATAAGATAATTTACATCTACGAGTTCAGAAAATATGCTAATTTGCGAACAATTGGAGAGATACGCTTTTAATATATTTGACGAGTTTGTTAAAAACAAAGGGTTACTGACAATAAGTTTATGTTTTTTCGTATGCCTTTAAAGAACATTAATCTCATTAAGCCAACTAGTATAGTTGTTTATTGAAATGACATCAGCTATTGTTTAGAACGACAGCCAACCACAACGCTTATGTAAACAAATATTCGCGATAGATGTATAAGATCTGAAACTTAGGAAAACTAATATATCATATAATACAATATATGAAAATAGAATAGATAACAGACAAGCGGCTGGTAACATGAATTTCTGTCTCAATAATCTTTAAGCAGTTTTGTTATTCATATGTATTATTATCTTTGTCAAAAACTGAAGCTTTTCATGAATACTTTAAAAATGTATAAACAAATGTGCACTTTGTCCTCTTGAAAGTCATATGAATGGAGAAAATTATTGGCGGGCGAATCAGTTTTTTAATGAGCCAATCTTCTGTCAATTGACGACATGATAACAGGTGCAGCAAACCGCTCATGTGACACGTAATTAATTAATCAAAATAAATTATACACGCAATTATATATTTAACATTTATTAAGTAAGCATTATTTACATCATTATCCGGGCATGAAATGACCGTTTCGCAGTGTCGAGGCTGCACCACGTAATCGCAATGCAGACAGGTAAGCGCTTCAGCTGGACAGTGAAACGATTTAACGGAGGTCATCGTAACGTTATTGAAACATTTGTGACTCGCTCTGTAGAAATGGGATGTAATGCATGTGCGGAAAGTGTCGTCCCAGATAAGGGACTAATCCGGGACTTCACTTTTCGTTTTTTTATTTTATTTTTCGTTTAAAAGAAGACTCTTCTTGACGAAAATCCATTTTAGGCGTAAAGTTTCGTCCCTGATTAGCCTTTGCGGACTGCACATATTTATCAGGGCCGTTACTTTACGCACATGCATTAAGCCCTCTTTTCACAGAGCGACGCTCATATCTATTAATAACTCGGCATAACAATGTCATTGATTCATGTTCAAACTTTTATAAAGATTTTGTACTTGCATTAAGTATTTTATCAAATAAGCAAAATGCAAGCATACCCGTTTGGTCGCCGAGGTAGATTGACCATATCACCAACGCTGTTGTAATAACGTTCATTCTGTAAAGTAAAGCCGTATTGGGCAGACAAAAGTTTTCAAACTAGAACAACAGCAACAAAAGAATTAAAAGTTGTATATGTAATGATTTTGAACATGTATATACATAATGATACGAACAAATCTGAACAGAATTTTCATAAGAAAACATGAGTACTTTTAAAACTTACGTGCTGACTGACCGAGTTACAAAGTGTTGAATGACTTAGCTCGCGGTGAAAAAGCGATAAGATGTGCTAAATTTAGTGTAACTGCTCACGCTTTCACTCGTAACATAACAAAGGATCGACAGAAGAAGATTGTTGGCATGTTTTAAATATGTGTGACACACATCATTCCTTACTCCAATTTGTTTTTCATAGAAACGCAGTTTTTATTAAAATGTACATTTAAGATCAAAGCGTTTGTAGATATGTAGCGAAACGCGTGTCTGAATCATTTGGCACAAGTCACTCTTAATAATTGGCTTTATTAAGTCTAAGTTATACAAAGCTAATTAATTATACAGCTTAATCAGTTAAAATCAGGTTTAATGTTATATCACGTGCATTGGTCGCTTGCGTTATTCCGTTTCTTACTCCGACTCTCGTGTGGTACGGCATAACACGACCAACTTGAGTGATACGAGAGATGCAAACTTTTGGAACAATTAACCAGCGTACTGTTCTTTATCTATGCTTTGCTATCTCATTGTTACTTTCATTTGATAAAACATCTCAATAACCATCAGTTTATAAGCATATCTTTGTTTTAAGCAATCAACGATTCACATTTGTCATTCATTTTCAACACATATAACCGCTAGTGATTCCGCAAATATCCTGAAAATCACTGATGGTATGTATAGCAACCAATACGTCTTGTTGCGTTTGTCCCAGACGTATAACTCGCCATTAAGAGTGGCTGATTGTTCGGGGGGAGGAGGGGGCGCTAAATAATATTGGTCTAGTGTTTCTGATCAAACATCGCAGCATGGCGCTTTGCCATTATGCCTTTCCCGGGTTTAAAGGCGAGTAAAATAGACGAGCATATATTGTGGTCAGAAGGTGGTACGGTTAATGTTTAATTTATCAAGGATTCTGCTCCATGAAGACCCAATGGACGTATTGCAACTTGTGTTACGTTTAAGAGATGTATATACCAATCGGTTCTATATCCGTTAAGAAAATAATATGTAAGTACAACAATCTTTCAATGCCACTTTTGGTTTTATTTCAACCGATTCGAATATGCACAGCAACGTATATAGAATAACATAGTATGCATGCAAACTTATTGCCGAAATTATTGCAAAGAGATTCCATTGCGTTTTTCTCTTTTCCCAAGTGGATGCATTTGCAACAATGTAGCAGATACATATATAAAAGTATCATTAGCATTCCTGACGAATCTATGCATATGTATTGGGTTCTCGTTTATATGCATATATCTGTATGTTCAACATAAACGTGTAAACGTGTTTCTTGATATGAGCAATTAAAGGTTCGCCACCGTTGCTTGTGTTCATTTTTAATGAGTTTCATGAAAATTTAGCAACGCATATACGTTGTCTATTTGCTATTTGGACGATTTGATGGCGAGAATACAGTGAACAAGGATATTGGATCAAAGAGGACATGGTAAATTGTCGATTATTCTCTGGAAGTGACTGTGAAGTATAACTGACTCGAGGGATGCGTTGCCAATACAATCATGTGCATGGATCCACATTTACCTGATTGTATCAGAGTGTAGATTAAGTTTGCTTCGAGGCAAATATTTAGGTAAGACAAACCACATTTATATTATTGGGGTCAAAACCAATAATAAATCAAAATTGTCCATATGTTCGATAATGCTGACTGACCCTGTTGGAAATACATGTATGTGAATCTGTTGATTAATACTCATGGCTATTGATAAATACTCACACTATGGTGTAAACATGCACTGTTTATTGACATTATTATCAGTGACAATATCTGATTGTCATGGGACAATGAGATTTTAAATAGAAATAAAAGTTGTATTGTACACAATTGAAAATTGATTTTAAAAGGTTATTGTAACATTTTATCCAAGATTAGATTATAACCATTAACCAGTTCACTCATGGTCTTACCATGGCTGATAAAGGCTCTTTTAAGACATTTATTATCTTACACGCTAGTGCCACAATAAACAAATTTCAGTTTTTTAATTGGAAATCTTATGGCATTTTTTAGATAAGCTTAAGGCTGGTAGTCTAAATTTTATAATGTAAAATGATAGTTTTGTAAAGTTAATTGTCTCTTATTATTCATTAATTGAATGACCAATATTATGAGTATGCTTTTAATTTACATTGAACATTGTGAAAATTGTAATGCATTGGAAGAGACTTTAATAAAGAATATATATGTCGGAGACGGAATAACACATTGGACAATATATACATTAATAAATTGATAATTTTATTCATTCGATTATTTTAGTCATCATGCTCAAATAATTTGAATCCACTTCATGCTCCTTTTTTCCGCTTTTGTTTTGATAAATTATACATTTAGAGACTGAAGGACTGTTTAAATAAAAGTGAACCTTTGTTTTTACTTGTTTTGTGTTTAACCGCTCACTATACTGTTACATATTATCGCTTCACTGTCATCTTTAATGTGAAAGATATTTTTCTGTACTTATGCTGGCATGTTACTATATATTAGGGTGTTTCCATCCATATTTTTTTTTTCATAAGTTATTAATTGTCCACCAACCAATTATGTACTGATGTGTCATATAAAGACTCATTACCCACGATATTTCAAAATTAAATTAAAATTTAGAACTTGTTCAACAAGTTCAAAATATCAAAATACACGTTTAGCCCCTTATTATCAATTGTCTGACCAAATACAACTTTTATAACTTAATTACTTATGTAAATACATGTGTTTAGTTTTTTTGTAATGTGACCTACACATAAGCCTTACATAAGCATACATCTTGGTTGTAATATAAAGAAGTGAAACTCCAGCTGCTGGAGCAGTATTGAAATCTTATTATAAACAATTAGTTGGTCCTTTATTTATGGCAAGTGACCGATTGCCGAAACAGTACAAAACAGCACAATACAGCACAATACAAAACAACATAAACACAAATAAGAATAAAGCTGGGGTCACCGCCTTGGAACGGTCAATGCAACGCATTGGGGGTTTAAACCTGGTTATAGAGCGCTCAACCTCACACTTGGCCCAGCAATAAGCATTACTATTTTTTTATTATAATCAATTGTTCCCTTTCAGCATCATATTTTGAACTATGTACAATAAAGCACGTGTCATTTGTCCAAACAATGATTGTGTAGGTCAGTTAACATATCGAAGTAGCTTGCATAGTTAAATCTCGTGGATAAATACATTTAATTTAAAATATCTTATGTGCTACCTTAAATATCCTATTTAATACATTCATATTAAAACTGTGTATATTCCTTTGAACAAATACACTAGACAAACGTTATTAAGCACTCCAAACTAGAATGTACTTTAAATCGTAATTTCTTATGTTATCTCGATATTTAAAAAAGCAAATAATTTTTTTGGGGCGTTATCTGGTCTCTGAGATATGTGTTCATGATTGTATTCAATGCATATGCTTAGGCAGTTTTTATTGGGGCTTCATCAACCAGTTAAGGCGTTCTTGTTAGAATAAGGACTCGTTTCGCAATAGTTCGCTTTTTTATTAGGCAAATTATTTTAAGATCAAACTGGTTGTATTTCAAACATATGATTGAACTCCATGGAGATATGTCGAATGATTACTAACATCGAACATACACGTTTATTCATGTATTAGAAAGTGATTGCAAACAAAACATATATACGCCTATAAAAAGGTGTAAAACAGCTGAATTTGGTACTATTGCATTACTTCCAAAAGGGAACAAATACACAATAGCTGCATATATTCTTAAAACAACAAAAAGCCAGTAAAATTTCATTCATCTCAACATTGTCTACTAGTTCTAATATTTTAATAGCTGTACACGTGCATTTTACAGATTACGAACATGAAGCAAATATGTGGCAAATTGATGTATGAGAACTTCAATAGAAATATATTTAACATAAGAATATTCAATTGTTGATTGTCCGATGTATGCAATGTTGTAATATATGTATATTATTCTTAAAATCGAGTAGAATGTACATACATGTTGAACATGGATTGTACTTTGAGTGCATAATTTGTTGAACACAGTTCGAAGCCGTTGTTTAATCGGACACATTTAATCCCAGTCGTTTTCGGTTTTTTGAAAGAGTGATGATAATGCCATGCTAGTTTTAAAGACATAAGGTCTAACATATTTAAAAACTTTGAATGCACTTTTGTTGTTTTTCTTTTTATTTGATATTTGAGATTTTATGATTGTTAACTATATTATTTAAGTCACTGTTGAGTAGTAGATATGGTCACTTGCGATCTGGAGGTAACGAGGCCGATCACAACACTCTCGGAACGTTCTCACAATCTTTGCTTAGGGAAACCGACGCGAGCGTATCTCAATATGCCTTGCAATGCGATGCAATCGACATAAAGTTAATAAGTATTCTCTTCTTATTAAAGTTAAAGAATTAAAAAAAAAAAATAAAAAGGCAACATATACCGTATCCGAAGCTTAGCGGATAGGACGTACGCTTACACGTTCGAGTCCCACAGTGGCAGTTTATGATATTGGCGGTTGCACGCACAGCCCGTTGTATTATCGAGGAGTTCACATTGCCTTTCTGTCAATCGTCCTCTACCAAACATTCACGAACTTAGAGTGACAACACGTCTTATAATTTCTCACATGTTTTACCATTAGGCGTTAAACCTTGTAAACACACAGAATGATAACTCACACCTAACATGTTGACACATTTAGATTGAGTAAAATGAAAAACTTAACCTTATCACATTAACAAATCAAATCGTGAATTACTAACGCTATCTTGAAAAGAAGAAATGACCATACCAATGTAGAGTTTACACATTTTCATTTCGTCTCGCTAGTTTTAATATTGATAATAAAAATGACACATACAATGCACACTTGTTTATTTTGACAGATACTTTATAATGGCGACCCACTGGCAACATGAGGAATCATACGCCGAAACGAACCTTAAGATGTTTGAGAAAGAGGATATCTGTGACGTCACATTGTCAGTCGGAAATGAGCAGAAGCAGATTAAATGTCACAGATTCATTCTCGCCAGCCGTAGTTCAGTCTTTAATGCCATGTTCTGTGGTACGCTTGCTGAATCGCAACATGTTATCTGCGTTTCAGATATTGAACCGTCTACATTTGAGGATGTATTACGGTTGGTATAATACCGCGAATGTTGGGATAACAGTTCGAGCCCTACACAGAAATCGTTATTTAAAATAAAACATATGAAATGAGCGTACTTGTGATACTGTGCGTACTATTTATTTGAGTTGAGATTAATCCGGTGTTTGATCTTGCATATAGAGGCACCAACAACAAGCAGGTGGAGAATAAAACAACATGCTCAAAATAAATGTTGGTATTCTTTTATGGTATAATGTTTGTGTTCGACATTTTCTTGAATTTCTATGAACTTCACAAAACATATTATCTGTAGATAATACTGATTTGTTATATAGTCTTGTTTGAAATAAGAACTTGTTTCCTTCTAGGTATCTGTACAGCAGCAAGGTCGAAATAACCGCTGACACAGCTCTCAGTCTGTTGTACGCTGCTAGGAAATACGACATTCCTGGGCTGGAATCCCAATGCAAGTCATTCCTGAATGACAACATGGCCGCCGAAAACGTTTGCACAATTCTCGACCAGGAAATATTGTTTGACGATGAAGATCTGAAAGTTAAAAGTTTGGAATTTATTATGGACAAGTCCGAGGGCGTTTTGAACTCAGATGCATTTGTTCGAATGTCAAAGTTGGGTTTACAGGAAGTGCTAAAACTGGAGGATTTTAATTACGTTTTCAGCCTAAGTGAGTGTAAACTGTATGAGTGTAAACTGTACGTTGCATGCAAACGCTGGGCTAGTGAGAAATGTAGAGACGCGGGCTTAGACCAAATTGATGAAAATATGAGGCAGGAGTTGGGAGAGGAACTGATTTACCTGATTCGATTACCAACCATGAGCGCTTATCGCAGTATTGGAAAACAAGAAAATGTATCAATATTTATATACAAACCCCACCTGGCTAACTACGCATGTACGTTTGATAGGTACACAGATTTAAATTGCCCTTGGCAACATTCTGGAAAACTAGATGGACTCAGTTTTACAGTGTCTAGAGACTGCAAACTAAGTGCATTGGGTATGCTAAAACCAAGTTGTGAAGGTTATGTTACTGGTATAATGGAGATCCTTGAGGGTACTACAGTAATTCATACTCAGAACGTTACATTGCATTACGAATAATCAGTTTACGGTGTTTTCTTAAAATTAGATAAAAGTTTGAATCTTCATTCAACGAACAAATATTCCGTACGACCAAGAATGTCAGGTTCAGATTTATGGTATTTTAGCTCAACTCGATCCATTATTACGAAGGAAGGTGTGACAATAGCGCTCAGTGATTTAAAGTTTGGATCAAGTGATGGAGGTACTAACGTTTCAGCACGGCAGTTTTATGGATTTGAACTTTCGATCAACACAAAAAATAGCATTGCACAATAATATTAAATTATGTTCATGCAATTATTGCTCTTCGATTTAGACAATCTATTGATACATTCATACAATATTGTTTTTATAATAATAAGTTAAATAACACTTGTCTATTAGCTGTTTATCTTTAGTTTCTGTCATTAGTCAATAATGTATCTATTCAAGCTACGTAATCTGTTTGTTGTAGCAGTTTTGATCAATATCCTATACGAATTACTTATACCGTTAATATATCAATTGCTACGCCATGCAATTTGCATTGACGCTACAAATTATATAGGTTTATCAACACAAATATTATATTGATGTTATTGTACGCTAGCCGATTGTATTTATTAATGGTGTTTGTTGTTTTCTTGTCCTTTATCATACGAAAGGATCTTTACACTGTTTCGTGAATTTCCATATGTCAGTATTTTGAGGGCCTTTACTTCAATAATTGTATCAAATGTTAACTTTGTGTCGTTCATATGTATTAAAATGATAATATGTGTTTATTTCTTTAACCTTGTTTTATACAGGATTGGAAATATATTCAGTTATAATTTTGAGTATAATTATCTACACAACTTTAAATCCTGTGTCTTAATACACGTACTTACTTATGCATGTAGTTGTTTTACACTTTGTCTAGTCATACGACACATTAACACCTACATTTTACATGAACAAGTGTAGGTTTGCTAAGAGCACATTTAAAGCGAAATGTTTGGCCGAGTCAACAGTGTTGATGTTTGGCAAACAAAACAAATTATGGTGAAATACGATTAATAGAATGTCATGTGTTTTTTAGAATATGCATATACATTCAAACTATGCAATTGAGCTTTTCACACCGGCATTACGATTCCTCCTGTAAATACATAACTATGATCCGGGTATATTCCTAAATGATTCTAATTTCTTAAAACAAGAAGGAATTTAGTTTATATTTGTTTTTACTTTGTATTTACTTCATTTTATTGTGCCTCAAAACGTTATTATTATGTATTTCTTGTGCACAAAAAACATTGTGCAATTAATTTGAAAATAAATCGGATAATAATTAGACTGTAATGATGTTTAATTTAAATAAAAATGCTAGGATGTAAAGTTTTGTTTGCACTTGTGTGGAAATGATGATTTCAGTGCTAATGGAGAGGTTGAACTATAACAGCATAAAGATATGTACTGGGATTCGGTCGACTGAATACACACAGCTCAAATTCCGAATGCTGCCAAACGATCGCCATTTCCTGTTTAATTATAAACACGTCTCATTTATTTCAGACTCAATCACCACAGATGGTTGGAAGCAATACTTCAGTACCTTTATATTTCAGAAAATAAGCACGTGTACATCGTTTTTCCTTTTATTCAATCATTATTAAATATAATGCAAATTATTAAATCGTCCAATATAGGTTACATATCCAAAAGAAAACATACTGAGGCTGAAACAAAAAATAGTTGCCACAAACACGATCGACCCTGATGTTTAGTAACGACCCTAAACTCTTTTGTTGTTTATATTCCAGGTTGCGTTTTGGTCCATGTGTTCTTCATCCGATAAAATTCGCATTATTATCGTGCATATACACAAAAAGATGTGTTGCAATGTGATTTGGAAGATGTATGTAATGGAACACTCTTTATAAAGTGGAATAACTTGTGTATAGTAAAAAGAAAAAGAACATGAAAGTCTGACCGACTTATCTATTGTATGTTTGTTGAGTTATCATGGAAAAAACAGTGCATGTCTTATTGCCAGTATCAATCAAACAAAAAACAAATCAAAAACATATCTTGGAAATTATTTAGTGTACAGACAATTGGTATCTTGCTTTAAGTAAACACCAAGCAGGTGTTTAAAATAATGTACCTGCTTTTTGCATTTCCTGTGATAAGGTTACGGTAATAATTTAAATTACAACATAACTGAACTACTTCCGTCAGAATGCCCATGTGAGTTATAATTTGTGATTTCTACACTGATTCGGAACTATTGGTTACATATGCTTTAACGAAATAAGGCAAGTGTCATTCCGATTTCGTTATTATTTGATAGATAAGCAATCCAAGTGTTTTCATTACTCAGTGTCTAGAACATTGTTGCGTCCCAAACGGAATAAGTCGAATCCAACTATTTGGATACGGTTATAAGCCGCAGTATATGAAAATGAAGTGCTACGCATGATTTCTGTTCAGAAAGTATTGGGATTGAAGTTAACAGGTCTTACGTATGCATGATCCTTTCCAGTTAGTGTTAAATAATTTCCTCTAAAATGTTGCACACAGGGTAGTGTTTGTATTCGTTCTTAGCAAAATCAACTCGTTTTTAGATAGGTTTACGGAATGAACTCGACTCCGATTACACACATCAACACGCCTTTGATTCGAACGGCAGAACATCGCAAAAAAATAGCGATTTATAATTAAAAGCACAACACCACTTGGTCAAACCCCAAATACGTGTACTTGTTTTCTTGTTAAAACGTACTGTTTTTTTCTTCTTTTACAACTTTAATAAAAGTTCATGTATTTATTAAATCTTTAAACTACGTGTAGACCTTTTTTTATTAGACATACATCGGGATAAAATACTTCACAAACCCTGACTTAAGGCACATAAATAGTCTTGAACTAGTATTCTGTTCCATGACAGAAGGGGATGAAATATAATAATTCTGAAGATAAAGTCTTTCATCGCATATATAGCTTTTATTTTCGTTTAGGAAAAACAAGAACACGGAATACATCGATTCGAATTTACGTCTTCAAGCTGCACAGGTTTACAAATAACCTCATTCAAAATTTACCGTTTATTGAAATTTATACTCGCCTTACCTCAATAAAAATGTCAAAATACCTGTTAACTGTAGATTTACAAAGGATTGAGTAGATGGTATCGATTAATTTAAGTAAATCTTTATTATGCAAATGTAAATATACATAAAACAACCCACATACCATATTCAGTACACGTCCTATCAATACACTGTTTAAAACGCCTTTTTAAAGCTTTAAGAGTTCAAAGTTTTACATGGATTAACTAAAGGTAAAATTACAACACACGACATGAATAGTTGCCTACCGACGTGTTTACGAGTTTAAATAATCTTGTGTTAATTTACCAGCGCTTCAAGTTACCGAACCGGTCGATTCACTGCTGTAAATATAGCATTATATTCATCATATTACGAGCGCAACTATTCCTTAGGTACAAACAACTCTTTACAACTCTTCAATGTTATACAAACTTTTGTATCGTGAATATTCGCATATTGAAATAATCTGTGAGGTAATTTTTATTAGCATGCCAATCAATGCGTAACCATATGGAATTAAGATTATTTCTACTCATTATCGGTGGTCAATTTGAATCACATTGAAACTTTTAGGTTTCTTAAGCATTGTGTTAGCGATTAATTTCTGAATGCTTTGTTTTGGTCGTCATCGCCTGACAATATCAACAAGTGTATATACATTCTGTCATTTGTAAGACCCAAATTCTCACAAGAAGGATCTATAAAATGGTAAACCGTATTGACATAATTGGTGTTTTAGATATAACATATTATTACCATGTGCATTTCACTTTGTACAACAGTAAAGATATCACGTATTATTTTATGGATAAGAATTTCAAATACGAGTGACAACAACACCAGCGACAAGTGAATATATTTCTTTGAGTTCAGCTAGAGCAAACAACGCTGAACCTTTTACAAATCAGCTGTAGTTTTAAAAAGAAAATAATGATATATACTTGGGGTGTGATTTTGAAAGGATGTAATGGGTCAGCTTGGTTTGATGTGCTTTGCATAATAGTTCTTAGCCATACAAATGTCCCCGTGACGGGTCGGTGCCGACATCACTTTCGTCAACCTTGAACTCACTGAGTGTCATTGTCACACCTTCCATCGTAATATTTATTTTGCTTGAACCACAATAAAACGTCGGTCTACATTTCATTCTTTGTCGTATGAAATATTCGTTCACAGCACGAAGATAAACACGCTTATTTAAAGTAACGAGCAAATGCTGTACACCTCTAATGTAGAACAACTTAACATTTTGCGTATGTATGATATAAGTTCCCTCAAGTAGCTCTACTACACCAGTCACATAAACTTGAGAGATTGGCAAAAACATATCTACTGCAGAGATAACACAGTCCACAGACAATTTAAAACTAATACCGTTCTGTAATCAAATATATCCCCAACTGCTTTGTATATGCTCACACCTTATTAACAAATGTCTTGTAACCCTCGTCAAATCAAATCGGTGTTTGTTAATACATTTTGAAACATTTTCATTTTTTAATATGCTTCGATAAACGCTAAGTAATTCATCTTGATTGAGAACAGAGCCTGTTGCAACGAAATCCGGGAAAGTCATGGTCGGGAATCTAATTAAGCTGACGAGTTCGTCTCCCATCTCCGTCCTTATAATTTCATCACATTCCTGTCTGCCCGTATCTTTACATCTCTGAGAAGCCCATCGTATGCACGCATCGTACAGGTCGCACTCGTTGACGATAAACAGGTCTGGTTTAAGCACTTCTTTTTAACCTGATTTAGACATTCGGGCCCATGAAAATGAATTCAAAACGCTTAAAGGTGTATGCATAATGAATTCTAAACATTTAGTTTTTAGCTCTACATCGCCTTACACTATTACTTGATCCAGAATTGTGCAAAAAGTCTTGACATCTATTTTGCCATTCAGGAATGTCCTGCATATGGATTCAAGCTCAGGGACATCGAATTTACTAGCTGCGTAAAGGACACTCACACCTGTCTTTACGTTTATGTCGACCGCGCCGCTATTTAGATAAACAATATATGACCCTTGTTGTGATGTTGAAAACAATACCAATCAATTTCAAAGACAAGAATTGTTAAAATATATGTATGGTAAAGATACTAGTATAAATATATTTTACAATATTTATAAACCCTATCCTGACGTGTCAGACCTGGCGATAGGGGATCACAACTAGGTTGAATGAAAGACGTTATAAAGAACTCCGTTCGTTCGTTTGTTCGTTCATGCGTGCTTTCATTCATTCATCCATCCATCCATTTATTCATTCATTTATCGAATCGAATCACATGCACGCACTTAAACTCTACTTACCGCACACAACCCCACCCACCCCACACACACACACCCATATCGTATTTTCATTTATTGAAGTCATTAACTTCATTTACCGATAAAGACAGAGATGTGAACCAACCTAAGTACAAACGCATGAAACCGTTTATTTTTTATTATTTGTGTGTTTTTTTGGAGGGGGGGGGGGGTCTAATGTCAGTTTATTAACATGAATTCAACAGATAAAGTATTAAACCTTGACAGACAAATGTCTTGCCTATTGAAACATTTAAGCGGTTTAAACGAAATATTTTGTTTACAGTGCGAGTTTCATGTTACACTGATTCAGTCATTACCTGATAAAATTGGTCCTTATGGGACAACATGTTTCAAGTGCTAGCGGCTGTCGACTCGCAGTTTATCGAGTGATTACGCTGACGGTAAGTTCATTTGTTATTAGCATAATTTAGCAGTCTTGTTAATCTAAATTGCAAATAGATTTTCATTAAAAAAAAATCTATGACACAATTATGTAAATGTACATTGTGAAAATATTTGCTGTAAAACAAAAATGTTTTAAAGTATAAATGATTTTGAAATCGAAAGTGCAAAAACACTCTCAAAAGTACGTGTATTTAATTACGAATGTAACTTTCCAATTTCTGCTCAATTATGCGCGTGGTTTGCCATATATTTATCAGTTTGTAAGTCTATATTTTAAATCACAATCATAAAACAATAATACTTGTCATTTTTGTATTTAAAGACAAGTTTGGAAACGCTTAAAATATTAAAATATGTAACTGAAAGGGGGAATTCCGTGTTTTTATTGCGAAATCTTTGAGTTCAGTAAAGGAATTAAAATACTATTAAAATCATATCGACTGAAAAAACTGAAAAACGTTCGACTATATTGTGGCAGTGGCAGTGAAAATGGGTCTTATGGCTCAAAAATCAAAATTTGAGGTTTTTATATATTTTATTTCTACTTTCTTTTAGACAACAAAAGAAGGCTTCTATCATTTTAGTTTTCGAGATATCGACCTTAACTAAATACCACTGTTTAGTACAAAATGATTCGGAGTTCGCACATATGCGTACAAAACATAAACATAAATCAACCACTAGTTAATGAACAATATGCAGCAATAGTATGCTACTTTATTCCATTAGTGCATTTTATACTTAATTCGAAATATACAAATATTTTATTTTTGTCCCTTGAATTCGTTTAATAAATATGGTTTCCATGGTAACATAATTTTTAAATTGTATTTTTTAAACAATAATGTTTGTGTCATTATTCAATTTACAATAAGAAAATAAAGATTGCATATGAACATTTTATATATATTTTATTTCTACATATTTCAGGAGTACTTTTTGAAAATTCACGAGTAAAGCATTGATAATAATACTACAGCATTTTTTGAGGTGGGCGGTAAGTGCATACACATACCATGCTCACTTGAGGTGTTTGACTTAACTTTTCGACATAAGTGTAATATGTGCATTATTGCCATTACAAATTAAAAACATGTTGCAGATTTATACCAATCACACAATAAAAATGTAACATAATTGTATATGAATATCAAATCAAAAGTATTTTGGTTGCCATGGAAACTAATAAATAAAAGGACAGTATAACTCAAGTTTTGACATGGCAGTTGATAATGTATGTCTTTTTGTTTACAACTACAATACGTACATTCTTATGTTTATAATTATGCATATGAAAATTCAATTCAGATGTTATTGCTTTATATAATTTGTAGTCAATTTTGACCAGTGAAAAATAAAAAAATACAATATCAACAATTCCCCCCCACCCAAAAAAAAAAAATGTTCAGAATATTGTACACAATTAATAAACTCAATAACGTGATAAACACTACATACAAATGCATTCTCTGTAATATTAAAGAAAAACTGTGCTTAAAATATGACATTACACAGTGATAACAATATATTCAAATTCTTGGTCAAAATAGTTATCCAGAACTGCACAAAACAAAAAGTAAGATCTTAATTATTGACAGATGATAATTTTGTAATTCAGTTCATATTGTGAAATATTTTGTGAAATATCTTTG
Organism: Dreissena rostriformis; assembly: GCA_007657795.1. Taxonomy (NCBI): domain Eukaryota; kingdom Metazoa; phylum Mollusca; class Bivalvia; order Myida; family Dreissenidae; genus Dreissena; species Dreissena rostriformis. The sequence goes on along the minus strand of VMBQ01004319.1, from coordinate 30,636 downwards.
ATGAAACTTGATACCATTTTTATAAATAATAAAGCCATAATGAACCACTTTTTGTAAATCATGGGAACTTGAATGCATTGCTAAAGTGTTCAAAGCACATTCATACATATTTGCATGATAAAACGTGGCAAAACATTTCATTTGCCCCATGTGCAAATACAAGTCTGATAGTATAAAATTACATATATACTGTTCAAAGTAAATTTTCAGATTAGTAAAACAAAATGTTTAACAGAGCCGGAAAACTGTTCTTACAAACACATACAATACATGTAGATAAGTGATTTGTAAGATTTCCATTTACACAAAATTAAATATCAAGAAAAGACAAAAACAGTCAAATCATTAACATTCACTATCACTTCAACATCACACTTTTTGTTTTCTTCTCGGCTTTACCAGGCCTTTCATCATCAGGCAATGGGCATGTAGAATCTTTCGATACCTGTGACCTGCAAAATTCCCGTATATGATCGTACATGTACCACTTTCGTTCATATATATAACCCGGTCCTGAGATTGTCACTGGTAATGGTGACTGGAGAATCTAATTGATGCTTATACCTTTTTTTTCAATAAGCTTATTTTTGGTTCCTCAACACTGTGAAGTTCACTGCATTTAACAAAACCAAGCTCTGTTCAGCAGAACAGAAACTTTTGATACCGCAAAAGTCCCTTCAAAGGCACACACAAACTTGCTTAAGAACAGCCGCCAGTCATGGAAATCAAACTTCTCATCCACAATATGTGAGTACATATAGTTGTGCCTGTTGCGCGAGGATTTCTCTACGCTATTTGCTACATCCTGTAATAAGAAGCATAAACATTAATAAATTGCATTTGTATATAACCCAGTACACAAATAATAAAAGTACCGAACTGCAGAAATTGTTTGATGAAAATCTAAAAATGGAACACAACAGCTTTGCAATATACCAGATACTAACATAGTGCTTTTGTATACAATATTCTATAAACGCGATATCATGTTTCGCGATTGAACGACGCATGTTTTTTCAAAGATATATGTTATAAGGCGCATTTATTTTTTTAATTAAAAAGGCGTGTCTATTAATTATGTCTACAAACTAAAATATGTGCAACATGGTACTCAGTCATTGAAAGTGGCAGTATTATCTTCGGAATTGAACGCTGCTCCCAAACTCTGGAACTCACTTCCATCAAACGTTCGGGGTTCTTTAACACTGAATTCCTTCATAAAGGCACTGAAAACTCACCTCTTCCTCCAGTCTTATGCAACATAAGCAGTGGTTTATTCAATTCATTATATAAAATCTCAATCATCATGAACTTGAATTAACCCTTTTTAAAGGAAGCATATTTATTCCTTTGGGGTTTGTGGACTCGTGGTAATGGTATCCTGACGTTACCCTTGTCTCAATCAATCAGCATGAACATGAATGTACCCTTTTAAAGGAAGCATAATTATTCCTTTGGGGGTTTGTGGACTCGTGGTAATGGTATCCTGACGTTACCCTTGTCTAAATCAGCATGAACTCGAATGCACCATTTTAAAGTAAGCATAATTATTCCTTTGGGGGTTTGTGGACTTGTGGTTATGGTATAATTTGTTTTTGTTTTTGTTTTTAACGCAGTACTTATAGTTTAAGTTTTAGATTGTTTTGTGTCAATAATTGTCTTATAGCTATACACATAGGGTAGTTTTATAGTGTCTTGTTAATCTTTCTAATCTAAGGTTACTGTGCATGTTTTTTTACGTAGTACTTATAGTATAAGTATAATAGAGTAGTTTTACTGTGTTGCAAAATGTATTCGTATCTGCGATACGTCAAATGTTCTTATGTAAAGCGCCTTTGAAAGTGCACTCATGTATGAAAAGGGCGCTATATAAATCCGGTATAATAATAATAATAATAATTTCAACATCTATGTTTCTCCACTTGTTCTTCCAAATGCCGAAGTGCTGATCTGGAGCGAATTTGGTGTTACTAGCTATCATCATAATGTTATCAATTTTGAGATGCAAACCTAGAAGAATAAATACATTTACAAATGGAATGGATTTTTCACTACAAAATGTGAATTGGTCAAATTAAAACAAGTCTTGCTTATCTGTTTACCCTTATTAATTATTACTTAATATTATCAAAATATATAAAGCATAGAATAAATAAATAACATAAACACGGATATAACCAAACGTGGCTAGCTGTTTTATACACACATTTCGCTATTCTCCACATCAGATACCACAAAACAACAATGTTCTTGTACTGGCCATTACAATAATCTGCATGAAGGAGTGCATGAACCTCGCCTGCTCCATAGCACTGGAAGTAGTGGTTCAGGTAGCTGACCACAGTGTTGGCACCTTTACCTGTTGATCGACCTTCATCAGCAATGACGAAGACTTGCTTTTCTGTTATGAATAAAGACCATCAGAAACAATTAGTCTTTCCTACAACGTGTTAACCTTATCACATGCATTTGATTTATTCGCTATTGCAAATGAATATGCCATGTTTGATTTAACTTATCTAAATATATCACATATACATTGTATTGAAACTACCTGTTCCTTCAGAGCACACACCAAACACTTCTATCTTTCTAGGCGTTCTGAAGAAGATTGTACTAACCTGACATGCATAGAGTTGTAATACATCATTTAATGCTTGTTCAGTTACGTGTTAAATAAATAAATCAATTTAAAACACATTTCGTGTATTACTTGTTTGATAATTAAATTTTTGGTGGAGTGACATTTTCATTTTCATGCATAAATCATAAGCAATTATGAAAATAACATTACATGTTTTTTTGTATAACGCTTGTTGAAAGGGGCCTTAGCCTTCAAATATGTGGAAACATAGACTGTAGAAAACAAATTTTGTGATAACTTTCCAACTACAAAACTGCATTTAATACTAATCTGTGTTTACCTTAAGAAAGTGATGAGGAATATGAACTTGTTGTCAATAATCAAAGCAGTTATGTGCAGGTCCTCCAATATATGAAAATGGCTCTGATCCTGTTAACAAGTTTAAAAAGTCATTAGAAAAAAAGATGACATTCAGATGCATTTTTAAAATACATTTTATGTAATGAATATTTAAATTATTTATGATGGAGGTTAAACTTTTATATTGATTAGTTATACATTTTATTATGCTATCAATACAGTGTACACTTTGTGATATTGTGTTCGTAAGACAGTTAAAACATATCCATATTGGTTCTCCAAAATCGAATTACTTGTTTTAATTTTATTTTTTTTATCATCATCAAAAATAAATTTGATTCTACTTAATGGTATATGTCAGCTCAAAAAAAACGAACCTAGTTAGTTTTGCATCTGAACACCGTGCTTGATATGCTTCTATTTGAGTAGTGAATCGCTGAGTTCCATAATGTCAGTTCTGCTTATAAATTAACTGTAATTACATTGGTACAGATGCGAACAGCCACATGACTTTTCAAAGAATTCTTCAAGTTGTTTTGTGTTACTGGTGTCCTTTGAAGAACATTCAACGTGAGAAGCGTCAACATGTTGAAGGAAATCTAAGGAAACCTCATTACGTCAGAATAATCTGATTCATCGCCTACATCACTTTTCTCATTATGTTCACTATCATCTGATTCTTAACATTAATGTATGGCTTTGATTTGGCATTGGGGTTGTAAGACACTATCACCAAAGTAAATAGATTCAACCTCATGAATTTCATCTAACAAATACTGTTCTGACTACATTCATTAGGAATCGGGGAACATTGACTTGGTTGTGACATATTTTTTTTTATTGTAATTTCCCTCCATATATATATCGATGTTGCTATGGATTAGTAAACAAAGAAGTTTGACCTAACAAACATCAGAATTTCACTTTTTGATTATTAATTATTCTTAGTTTTCTTTCTAATTCAGGCAAAACATGGACGTGACAACTGACATAAAATCACTAATTACCTTTCTTAGATGTATCCTTCCAATTATCAGCCATGTAATGTACGTATTATAAACACTAAGATAGTTATTTCGCTAACAAAAATCCTACACGTTGACCCGCCATTTGCAATTCCGACACGGGAAATACTACGACAAATAATTTATGGTCTGTTGTCGAAAAGTAAGTTTCTAGTTAATTAAATTTCATTGAAACAATATTGTCGGTGCATATCGCCCTATTGGTGCAAAAAGGTACCATGTGACATTTAATTTCAATGTCGCATATTGTAATTAATATTTACGGGTATACACATTGTTTAGCTGCAATTGTCGATATTAAAGTTGTGCTATTGACCCTAATCTATATGAATTTTCAAATAACGTTTTTCTCAATAATGTCATTTGCGCCATAGTACCCACAGTCGATGCGATAATATGATACAGATGTTAATCTGTTTGGTAAGTGGTCGGGTTATTTTTTTTCCGAATTTGAATCTTCGGGAAAACATGTAAGCTATCTTCCCTTATCATTATACTGATTAATTTCTCTTGCTTGTAGGTACAGGCAGCCGACTTAAAATGGCAGAAGGAGGCACCGATCAAGCCTTGTCAAAAACTGAAAGCGTTCCCAAAGCAAGAAGCCTGAACAGTCGTTACGTTCGGGTAAGTCACAGACTGAATGCGTCCCCTCACAGCATCATATACAGTTATCACTCTCAGGTATATCAGATACCAAAAGCATCACCGACAGAGCAGCCTGTACACTGTAATTCACTTTTAGTTAATTCAGAAACAATTCACGTGGCGACTCAATCGCGTAAGTAAATTAATATATATCATATGGCAACGTCGAACCAACTAGATGATAATTCAGCTGTATAGTTGGTCAGTCCTCTTTGAAGTTAAACGTATCTCGCTTATGACGTAGAAACCGTAGGCGTATAAATGCATAACATGTGTCAACTCAAACTAACAGCCAAAAATGCAATACAGAAATGGGTAGATACCATAAATGTTGACGGATTTAAACTCACCAACAGACGTGCATGTATTTTTCAGAAGATATAAAGCAAGCTTACAATTGGTGAAAATGTAGCAGTCTAGAGGTGTCCAGCCAAACAATTTAGCCAAAGCCTTTATTGGAATAGTTCCTTACAATAACGAGGCCTCCCTTATGGGGTTCCGCCCGTATGGTTAGAATATCTTGTAAACTTACTGAATAAATTGTAATGAACACTTCTATGAGTTGTATTCGTCTTCTTCAATCAAACTACGCAACATCAGTCACTCACGGGAAATTGATTTGGGTAGGTCAGAGACGTACACGGTTCCCAGACACAGAAATATGTACAGTGATCACTATCAGTTAAGTCAGAGACTGAAAGCAAGAACAGACCTAGTAGCCTGTACAGGCATCACTCTCAAGTTAGTCTGCAGGAAATGTGTGTATGCATGGTAACAGTTGTGCAGTTCTCTACAAAAACAAACAGATGCTTAATACTGTATGTACCTTTAAAGTAATTAATTATTTAACTGTCTGGATTAATTGTCAAGCATGTACGTTCGGTTTTCAGTGTAGATTAAATATGTAGCGTACCGTAATTATTGTTGTAGTTCCCTTAGTCATGTACATCATCAGGTAAACATTAAAAATGAGTGGAAGTACTTTAATCAATTATACTAAAAATGTCTTATTATTGATTTAATATATTGTATCTTGGCACGATTACTTTGAGTCTGAAAAAAAACTTTGAAATGTATATTTACCGAATTTCACCTAAATAGTATGTTCATATTGACTTTTTGTACGTTTCTGTTAATGATGTTCCACGTATATACCATATTTAACTAGGTGTATATTGTAAAAGTATTGTTACAGAATCACCCGGCATTACATTTCAAACTTGCAGTGTTTCCACTATTGTGATCGGGTTGTATTACGTTGAACCTAAATGAATCTAAGTCTTTTTTTAAAGCTAACAATCGAAACCTACGTTTTTGTCTACACTCAACCCACCTTTGAAAAAAGTACATACACGCGACATTACTGAATCAAGCAAAAATGTATTTGTCCTTCATAGCAAAGAGAACATAACGTAATGTTCATTTGTTATATTCAGAAACATCAATATGACTTGGAAAAAGAGCTAAACACAATTTTTAAAATAATTCGTCTTATTATAATAATTAAGACTATAACAAAACATTAAAGTATAAAAATGTACAAACAGTTCAATCGTATATCACAAGGCATTAAACTCTCTTTATAAATAAACGTAACTTAACATTATTTAAAACAATATTTCAACCAACTTCCGAGATGTGTATTTTGATGTGTTTAACGTTTAAATAAAATAAAATTGCGCATCTTTAAGTGACACTAAGCTGGTATTATTGTGTTTTCAGAATTATGTCGAAAGCGTGTCCATGGAGATATGTACTATAATGAACCGGCTGGGGTACGGCGAAGAGATTAGACGGTGGCGCGTTGAGAAGTACAGGGAGTATGATAGGCTGAATACACCATGTAAAGCACACGGAAGTGTTGTAACTGCATGTATCATCACAGCTGGAAGCAAGGCTGAGGGGCTGACCTGCGCTTACGAAAGTGACTGGGATACTTTACACGTGCTGAACGGTATCGTCTGTGTGGAAGATGGTGTCAATCTTAACACTATTCCATACGACATGGAAGTGTTCAGGATGGATACACGGGTATATCCAGGACACTGTAAATTGTTTCATTTGCCTAGACCCTACAAAACAACCAATGTAATCAACAATTCTATGTTGGATACAGGATATGGGGACGGCCTATTAAGTAGTGGTTTAATGTTACAGGTATTATCTTCAAAAGTTCTTAGTGAAACACAAAATACAGTCGGAGCAGAGAATCAAAAACTCGCGGGGCCGTCGCTTTCAATGAAAATTGGTGCACTTCATACGGACACTGTGGTCGCAATACCTTGTCATTGCACCAGCATTTTACAAACATGGGCTGCCAGACACCGTCATTGGCCGTCACCAGTCATAGTTAAAAAAATCGTGTCATTAGGAGCCTACGTTACACCAGTAGGGTTTAAGGGAAGTGAATACAAGCACATCGAGTGGAGGATTTGTTTTAACACCGGTGAGACAGAACTTGTAAACAACCTTAATGACACACAAGTTAAAGTGTATGTCTTGCTAAAAATGATCCTCAAAGATGTTTTGAGACCTTGTAAGAAGGAAATTACATCGTACGTGATTAAAAATATAGTATTATGGCAAGCTGAGAGAAACCCACAGAACATGTTTAATGCACGGAGTTTGTTTCACTGGCTGCATGACGGACTGGGCGAACTTAGGACTGTTATTGTTACACGAAAACTGCCATAATATATGATTCCGGATAGGAATTTAATGGCAGCAAATGCTTTGCTGGACAAGCAGCAAAGTAAATGGGTAGCAGATATCACGAACATGATGGCGATAGGTCCAAGGGTGATACTGAGATTGCCGAAGATACGACAGGCCATCGTCGCGTCCCCAGAGCCGATGTTGTGGTTCAGCAAAATAAGGATACAGCTGGAAATGCTGCATATGGAGTCTAAAATCAGGGCAAATCAATTCGCAGATGAGAACAGAGATGTAAAGTATGTTGCTATCTCAGAGAAGATAATCACACGCAACAGTGATATAGTTGTAGACGTGGCACAACGGATGATCGCAGAAGGCTTTGACGTTGGTAATAAGGATCTGATCGAAATTTACAAAAGAATATTAATGTAATAAATTAGTTCAACAACATGATAAAGATCGAGGAGAATATCAAATATATAACACGTGGATCTGGGAACGTGGTGATGGTTTTACTCGAATATCATACTTCAGGAGATAAAGAGACGAATGAGCGAGGAAGTGAGAGATGTCCCCTTACCGGATGTTTATTGTGGGTAGTGTGGTTAATAGTTCTGATATCTACGTATATGTATACCTCTTGAAGTGGTTTCGTTCTATTTCAGCCGAGCTTGTTATTTAGTTATTGTTTGAACAATTCGGTGTAATAGCAATTACATTTTATGAAGGATATGTCTTGTTTATTAAAAAACATTAATTTCAAAGTTTTCAATTAACTTTTGTGTTCAGTGCGTTTCGCTGTTTGTCCAAAAAGGATTATCGTGGGGCAATGAAAATGAAATAGGAAACGAAAATCATGTTGTTGTAAAAAATACCCGTCCGCTTCTCTATCAAATCAATAAGTTACAGGCAATTTAACAGTTTAAAGTGTTGAATTTCGTAAATATTGTGTGTAAATGGAAAACAATGACTTCACTGTACCTGTTCATAAGGTATTTAGCATTTTCAGAATCGCCTGTTAACGATTTCAATAACGAAATCAGTGTATATTAAAAGGTTCTCGCATTCCTAAACATCATTTCGTGCAAAGCTCTCTGAAAAAGCTCATAAATCGAGATATCACTGACAGCTATGACGAGATATCTTAAAGGAAACACACACAGGATTTCATTAATAATCAATTTGACAGATGCATCCATTGTTCGAATACTGCACGAGCACACAGACAAAGAAGACGCAATTCGCAGAGTCAACATCATCAACACAGATCGATACTATCAAACTGTCATGATTTTGTGGATGTCAAGCACATAATGGGCAATGAAAGACACCTCCAAAATACCAGTTCTTCAATTGACCATGACTGACCACGAGAAACCATAAAGGTCCATGGACGGTTTTGGACGAGATATAAAGACTTGAGAAGCCGAGAACCGCGTCAGAGTACAAATCATGTATCTGGGAAAATTCTTAAAGGATGTAATATAGATCATGACTACTTCCAAGAATGTTGACGACAAATATGGGCGATAAGGCTAACGAAATCGGACTTAATCCGATACATTAAACGCCAACGCCCGGGTCTCAGTGTGCCGATCTTTGGGAGGGGCTTGGGTCTCAGTGGGCGTTTTATTGTCCTCGTGAAAAGGTATGTGGGGGTCGAGGGCATTCCCCTCCACACCGTACATCATCAGTATATATAATATATCATACTCACAGGTGTACGATATTGCATTCTTGACAAGTGTTAATTACTGTATGATAAAATATACTGTCATAATTGCATAAATGACAATACATGTATACCATTTGACATTATGAATATACGTCTAAATTATGCAACTCACAATGCACAATTAACAAGATTGCAAAGTAAACATATGCTATAATTACAGTTATAAAATAATTGAATATATAGCAATATACTACTTGATAGATATACTGAAATTATCAATTTAGGGATAGATTATGCAAGTCACAATGTTCTACCGATACAGACTTTACAAAATACACCATTTTTTAGTTGAAGTTATTAAGTTAGAATCTAAATAGCAGAAGACATTCAATTCCTTTAAAATATTAAACTGGATTGAACAATATGATTTTGCTGCGATAACGGTAGGTAGTTTTTTTTATTTATTTTACAATTATATATTAATTGTTTGGTGAGAAGGAATGTTAAATTAAGAGGAACACTTGTGCATTTATGTCCTATCATAAACGAGGGTGCATTTAGAAAGTGGGTCTCCTGCTGGGAGTCCACGTCTCCCTGACTACTGCTGCCTAGTGGGTAGGAATGGATGATGGGATAAAGTTGCAAAGCATGTAGTAGCGAGGGTATGAAAAAAAGGAGCCGAATAGTCATATTTTGATGACAAGTCATTAAACTGTACACGAAGCTTAATCCGACGGGTAGAAGCTAAGCAGTTAGCAAATTTTTCAATAAATACATCGATGTACTCACAAAATGTCACATACCGAGTACTAAATCCTGCAGCCAAAGCGACCCTGCCAAACATATGATTTCAGTTATAGCATTGTTATGGATAAACCGGTTCCGGATTGTGCTACATTATGCGATCTGACACACGTAGATAAAAATCGAACGCGAGTCTCTATACATACAACTTCGGAATACCAATATGAGCACGGATGTGCGTCGGGACACGTCGACAGCGCAATCAATCAAGCGACTAGCACACCAACGTTTCTGACACAAATGTCGCTGCCAACATAAAGAACAAAACCCACCCAATATGAAAACATTTAAAATAGTAACGCAATGAAACCACTGTCAAGTCCATAAACGCCGACGCGGAATCTGAACATTATTCAAAACGAGATTTAGCCAACACGTGGCCGGTCACGAGGTCTCAGTCAGCTTTTCCGTATAGGCGGCATAGCAGTACCAGAAAATCCAGACCAAAACCTGTCAAAACGGTTTAACCCCGATTGGGTGCTAAACTAGCTTTTTTGGGGGTTGTCCAGCGCTTATGATATTACCATCAATACTATAACAGCTGAAATAATAACACACGTGGTATTGAATTTCAATCCCGTAGTTCCTGCACAAGGTCATAAGTTTCACCGGATGTGGAAAATAGGAGGTCACACAGAAGGCAGATTTGCGAGTGTCTTTGTTGAATGTTAAAAGACTGTTAACATAGTTTGTGAATAAAGTACAAGTGAATGGACTGTCTAAGATATTTTTGTGTCACGATATTGGTTTGCTAACAGACACTTGGGCAAGCGAATTTTATTTTCAGAATTTTTGAGTGAAATAGCACTTAATAACTTAAATCCAGAAGATGGTCATCTATTAGATGTTATAGGAGTATTGTTTATGTTAAAAATGAACTTCTTAATAAGGAAACATTTGTTTTTGAAAATAGACGATACTTTTATTTGCATAACATTACCGGAGTAAAAATTATGTTTAGAGCATGACCTATATGTTTGTTTGTGTTACATAACTCCTGAAGGTCTTTCGAGACAAGCGATGGTAGAAAGCCACGCACTTGATTTCATCTGTGATGTTAATAGCAGAGTAGTTGACAATGTGCATTTTATCGTATGTGGTTACATGAATTCACACAATTAACATTTCCTGATTATGTACCCGGTAAAACTGTTAACAATATCGATTTTCTGTCCGATATATCAGGACCAACGTCTTACTGATAATAACATATTAATTGTACTAGATTTATGTAACTAAAGCTATATGTGTATTGTAAATCGTAAATGTGATTGTTATCATGCGGGAGAGTATAAGTTTGTGTGTAAAACTGGTTCTAGCGTAGTTAATTATGTTATTGCTACACCAAATATTTTTCAATAGGTGAACATTTTTCGTGTCGATGATCCGAATTTTTTGTCCGACAGTTGTGTTATTACGTTCTCTTTTGAAATGTGTGTTTTACACAACAGTCTCTTTTAACCACAGAAGTCACATAAGTTAGAGTTAGATAATTTGCATTTAAAAAGGTACTTATTGGTCGCGATAATTTGATGTATGTATTTGAACCGAAGGTTTCTAAGTGTGGTGTACATTGTTGTTTTGTAAGACATAATACATATTTCTTTCCAGTTTAATTCATGGTCTTGGAATATAATTTGCCATTTTATTTGGAATTTTAATGGTTCTTTAATGATATTGTTTATTTGTATTTTGTATAGTAGTTTGCTCGGTTGTTGATTTTTTGTGAGTTTTTCGAGAAATTTGGTCCTGATGTTTTGCGTGTTGTTTGTTTTTATAATAGATTGTATAACGTGATGGAATACATTTTATTAGCGAGTAATACATCAAGAAGTCTGTTGTAAGTATTTCATACAAGTAGCATTTATTTTCGAAGTAATAAAAAAAATTGTATTCGGTAAGCATACAGTTCATCGACATACTTAATGCTCTATTCAAACCAGTCTTTTTAGAAAAAGGTGCTATTATGTGCGTTTATGTTTTTACTATTCCATAACATTGTCTTACTATTGCTGTTTTCTTATAACATATATTGACCTGACTCCATGCTGAGAATATATTTTGATATAAACACATTTTTCTTTTGCTATATCAAGTATTAGCGACTCACTAATGTTACATAAAACTAATTGGTGGTATCTAATAAACGTTTTACCCAACTGGATTTGATTGCATTAATGAACGAATAAATGTCAGTCAGTTGGAGACCCCCAAGCTCTATAGGTTGTATTAATTGTATTCGTTTGATTGTGTCGGGTTTGCCATCACATATGAAGTCAAAAATAGACGTTTTTATATCATCAATTATCTTATTATCTGGGTTTGAAAGAACGGCTTGTTCGTATAATTAGTGCAACAATTTTTAATATAGTTATTTTTCCAAGTTAGTTTTCGGTGTTGCCATGATTTAAGACAGTTTTGAAATTCTTGTAGTTTGGGTAATATGCTTTTTCAAAATTGTTTCATTTTCATTGTGTGTGAATGTTATGCCTAACGTTGATGTCCAAAGGAAGTTCATTTCCGTTTTAAGATTGATGTTTTTTATGACTAAATTACGTACTTTTAGCACAGTGCATTTACATTTGTTAAGTTTAAGTCCTAGTACGTTTTCAAACAGGGTAATTGCTTCTGTCAAGTTGTTCAAGGAGCTAGGATTATTATTGCAAAAGTAAGTTGTGTCATAGGCGAATAATTTCTGTTTGATTTCTTCGCCTGGTTTAACAACAATACCATTTATATTTGGATTCGATTGGATATATTGTGATAGGAATTCTATACAGATAATAAATAAAGACGATGAGAGTGAAAATCCCTGTCTTACACCCTTTCCGATATTAACTGTCAGTTTTTGTTTATAATTAGACTATTTAATCAGTATAAAAAGTTTCACCCATTTTATCATATTTACTCCAAAGTTCATTTTCTCTAAACATGTGAACATAAAAGAATGATCGATAGAGTCAAATGCTTTTTCAAAGTCTGCAAAAAATATAAGACCCGATATATTTGTGTTATTAAAGTAATTATTGCATTCTTGAATCAATCGTACATTTTCGCCGATAATGCGCCCTTTCATAAATCCGGATTGTGAACTTGAAATAATTGAAGGTAATAATGTTTAAATTCTATTTGCAATGCTTTTTATTGCAATTTTATAGTCGGTGTTAAATAAACTTATAGGGCGCCAATTTGATAAGGTTTCTAAATTTGTCCCGAGTTAGGAGATAAGTGATATAATACCTTGTTTTTCAGAACAGTTAGATTTCCATTATTGAAAGAGTAGTTAAGGGAATTGATTAAATATGTTTTAATTTCAATCCAAAATATTTTGTAGAAATCAATTGTTATACCATCTGATTCTGGACTTTTTTATTTTGCATTTCTTTAAGTGCTATCCCACAATCATATTTTGTAATGAGTCCTTCACATGAGTGTTTTTCGTTATCATCTAGTTGATTTCGGAAAGTAAATGTTGGTTGAGTTTCGCTTCGTCTGATAGGCGTTTTCATAAAACGTATCGTTGTTCTTCTAGAATTTGTGTTCTGTTGGTTTCTTCAATATTGTTTATGACAAGTTTGTAAATGGTTTTTTGTTCACCTCTACGTTTTTTCGAAGTTTGAAAGATATTTAGATTTTTTCCTATTTCTCGCCCTTAGGATTATTCTATTAAGAGGTTCATGATCTCTGCTAACAATGTTTTTTTTTAATGGATTCCAAATTCAATAGTGGCCTTGTCGATTGTATTTGTGTTTTGTAGTTGTCTTTGTAATGTTTCTTTATCATGTAGTGTTTTTTCTTAAAGTTTGCGTGTTTTTTTTTGTTTAAAGAATGTGTATCTTATTGTTGTACTGCGTACTTTTATAATCTCCCATAAAGTATTCGGGTTTGCATCTGTGTTGTTTTGTACTGTATATGTTATATGTTTTATTTTGTCTTGATAATGAGCGTCTAAAAAAATGCTGTTATTTAATTTGAAATAGCCCGGACCTCGTTCGGGCTGATTGTTGTTAAGTTTAAGAGCAACACGGCAATGATCTGTCACGAAACCTGGTTAAATGCAACAGTTGTCGATAATATTGCACGATGATTCTGATATAAGATAGTAGTCTAGCCTGCAATATATAGTTGGTGTGTTGTTTGAATGCCATGTAAATTTGCACTCGTATGGATTTAATGTACGCAAAATATCTAACAGGTTACAATTTTCAATTATATCATTCAGCAATGTCCTATTTTTCACATGTGTATATACATTGCTAGTTTTCTTGTCTAATATTGGATTTATCACGGTTTTGAAGTATCAGCCAATTATTATATTTTTATCTGAATTGTCGTTTATAAAGGTATGGTAATGTTTTGTAAAAAAGTGCTTTCATCTTAGTGAGGACCGTAAACATTAATTTATGTTATTTGTGTTTCGTGTATTGTAATGTCAAGGCTTGATAGTCTTCCAGTTATTATATCTTCAAAGTTGCTGACCTTAATATTTGAGTTATTTTTTATTAGAAACGTGATTCGTTGTTTATTTGTGTGATGTCCACTGAGATAAATATCACCGTCCCATTCGTTTTTTACTGTTTGAATGACCATATCTGTTAAATGACTGTCTTGTAGTCGGCATATATTATATTTCTTTTCTTCTTACCATTTGGGCATTGTAATAGGTCCTTCGGTGTTGTTTAGCCCTTTAACATAACTTGTACATAGTTTAATACTCATAAAGAATGGGTTATAATAAATGATGTGTAAGTGTGTGCTTGTCCATTCAAACATAGTCATGCTATTAAATATGGATACGGGCTAACATGTACAATCGATATAGTGTACAAGACATCTTATTGTGCTTAATCAAATATTTGATGAGTTAATGACGATACTACTAAACTTGTTGTACATGCATGTATGCTTAATATAAAACTTGGGTGAGATGTTTGATCAATACATTATTCATCGGTGGTTGTTGATGCTAATAATATCATTTCCGCATATAATTAAGATAATCATAAGTTAAAAAAATAATATAAGTATACATCAGTTAAAGTACGATTGTTATCAAAGTATGCCTTTCCTTTAAGTATATGCTTGTAAAGATACGAGAATATGCGACAGTCGTTAAAGGATCGGTCTTTAATATCTTGATTAAAATATTGGTTCTCATAAGGAAAAGAGTAATACATTGATTTATGATATGTTGCCCACCTACTATCGAAAGGCAAAATTATAAGTTAGGCATCAGAGCTGCATTACATTTTAAATAACATAAAAAAGCGCTATTACAAAAAGTATTCTATGCGTACCTTTATAGTTTACAACTCGGTCGATATTAAGTATCATTTAATCATATCTATAATATGTAATGTCAACAGTATATATCAATACTATGTCAAGGTATTAATGAAAACAAAAAGCACGCTATTACTTATTTCACTACTTTAACCCTTAGACCGATATTGATTGTTTATACATTATACAAATACTATTATTTGCATGCACATTTCTGATATACATATTCGTTCAAGTATCATTAATACATGTATGTATATGCATATTTCAAATATACATATTGAGTCTATTGCTATCATTATATTTATTGTTAAGTACATTTCTAACATACACTGTAAATATTGCGTTAAAGACATATTACTAGCGATTGGCAAAATATAAATGTGCTTATTATATTAATTAGATTCTTGACCAATATTGATTGTTAATACATGTACATTGTTTCAATCCATTTATTTGCATTTACAAATATTGATTGTTTAAACATTATCATAATAGTTGTATTGACATCTACACTCTAACTTTACAATTTGTTTATATGCAATATAACAATTCATTTTTTGACGTGTACACTTATAATACATGTACTGGTCTAAGTGTATTATACTTTTTGTATTGATTTACAAATACGTTTCTAATATATATTTCGGCATAATGCATATTTCTTGTCAGTGAAAAAAGTGAAAAATGTACACACTATTTTTGCTCACTGTAATTCGTAAATGCCTAAACAATATTGTGTTTTGCATTATAAAACAGATACATATATTCACATGCTCACTTCTTAGATACATATTAGTTTAAGTGTTATAATGTGTTATTAATATTTTTATTCGCATATACTATTCAAATATAAGCATGGAGTGACATGATATTTATATATTTAGCCACTTGTACATTTCACATATACATATTGGGTTAAATGTTTTATATACAACTACAACTGTTTTGTCTACAGGTAAGTTCCTTTAATAAATATCTTGTTAAACGTATATGGCTAGTCATTCAAAAATATGAAATGGTTTGCGGGCTATCGCCTTTATTTACTAATCGACGCTTTTACATTAATAGTTATTGTTCATGCATTATAGCAATACATATACACTTCCAATGTACGTATCGGTTCAGGTGTTATTATTACTTTTATTCACCTACACATTCGAACATATTTACTATCCATGACCATACGTATTCATAGTACTTGCTTTAAAACCTTTTGTGCGAAGTTCTCGAGTTTCTTGTGGGTTATACTATACAACTGTCCTTGCTGTCCAGATCATTTTTGGACACTGTTCATGTAAGTTATGTATACGAGTTTTAGTGCGCATTCGGCCAGGGTAGATTTATCCAGTAGTGAAACTGCTTCGGTGACACTTTCAACCTGTTCAATTATGAGGACTTGTGAACCTAACATTTCTTCGTTTAATTAGAGAACGACATCTTCGATTAGTTCTTTAAGATCACTTTTGCCTTTGGTAAGCATATTGCAATGTAATTGGTTTATGCTATGGAGTTAAGACGCGATATTGATCTCTTGTTCATCTTGTGAGTCATCTTGTGGGTCACTCTGCTTATTGTTTTGCTTTTTCTTTTTCTGTTTGATATTCGTCTGCTCAGAAACGCTTGTATCGGCATCACTTAAGCTACTGATTTCGCAACGCGTGCGATTCTCACCTGCCTGTATCTTGCTGTTTTCTTTATCCATCACGTTAGTGTTATTCAGTAGGTTTTACCTTTCACGGTGTTAGGTTTAAAAATACAACCGTTCACATTCAAAATTGTGTTTCTTTGCTTGTTTGCTGTTCTTTTAGCTTCAGTATAGAAGTTTACTTTCAACGTGCTCGCTAAAGCGAGAAGCCTTGTAATTTCATTTTAAACCAACTGTCGTCGCCAATATCTATTATGAATGTTTATTTAATTGTTGTGTAAATGTTATTTAAGTGAAAATAAGTAAAACCTTATGATGAAATGTATTTGACCATGTATTGTTATCCAATATAAAGAAGTGAAACTCCAGAAGCTTCATTTTGTTTTCACTTCGCCTATCATTGTTAAATTTCACAGTTTATCACTTCACGAAAAACACAACTACTTCAAACCGTAAGGTCAAATACTCTCTCTTTATATAATTTATATAATATTGAACATGCGTTTGATGTTGATAAATGTATCATTCCGTGTCAATATATGTAAGAATGATGTCTTTGGTCCGTGAACAAGTAATTTTGGATTCTGTAAATGCCGGAATCGTTTGTTGATCTAAGTTACGGAAAAGTTGCATCTTTATAAATGCTCATGCCTTTCTTAGCGCTGACGTTCTCTCATGCTTTGAGCAGGAAATCATTTTTTTTTAATTTTGTAAGCGCTCGCAATTATGTTTGTGAATTAAAATGTGATAAGATGTATAGAATTTAATAATTCTGCGATAACTGGGGAGGCACTTAAACTTGTCGTTGAAAAACTCATGTCGGTCTTTAACTCTTATTCGGAATTTAGAGACAACTGGTGTTTCCGCTAAATTACATGGGACAACAGTAATGGCCTTAATACATGCGGTTATGACTAGTCATTCTTATACAAATGACCTATGCTATTATTTTAATATGCAAACATTCACGACACACAAGTGTATATAACATAGTAGAGCCGTTTTTAGCTAATGAATAGCTGCGTTCTAACAATGACAAATAGATCTTTAAATGTACAGCATATTATTGACAGGTTCGGTACCGTAGAGAGATATCGCATTACTTAAAGATATTTTAAACTCGTAAACGCGTCGGTAGGCAGATATTCATTTCGTGTTTATAATTTAACCTTTAGTTAAACCATGCACAACATTTACTCTTAAAGCTCTGAAAAAAAAACGTTTTAAACAGACAGTGTATTTATAGGAGTTGTACTGAACATGGTATGTGGGTTGTTTTATGTACATTGAACACTACATAACAAAGATTTACTTAAATTAATCGATAGTAATCTAATAGTCTACTTATTGTTTTGTTAATTTACATTTAACAGATAGTTTGACATTTTTAGTGAGGAAAAGCGAGTATAAATAACAATATAATGTAAATTTTGAATGAGGTTATTTGATAACCTGTGCAGCTTAAAAACTTAGGTTCAAATCGATGTTATACAAGTTCTTGTTTCTCCGATAC
The DNA here is from genome assembly GCA_007657795.1 of Dreissena rostriformis. Taxonomy (NCBI): domain Eukaryota; kingdom Metazoa; phylum Mollusca; class Bivalvia; order Myida; family Dreissenidae; genus Dreissena; species Dreissena rostriformis. Next base: position 12,444 of record VMBQ01004319.1, on the reverse strand, counting down.
GAAAATCAAAGCTCTACATGCGATGAAAGACTTGAGCTTCAGAATTATTATATTTTATAACCTTCTGTCATGGGCAAGAATACTAGTTCAAGACTATTCATGTGCTTTTAGGCAGGGTCTGTGAAGTATTTAGTTCCGATGGCTGTCTACTTAACCTGTCAAGACGTTCTTTAAAGATTAAATAAATACATGAACATTTATTGAAGTTGTTGAAGTAGACACAACAAAACAATTAAACAAGAAAACAACTAAACGTATCTGGGGTTTGGCCAAGTGGTTATGTGCTTTTAATTATTAATCGCTATGTATTCGCGATGTTCTGTCGTTCGAATCAAAGGCGTGTTGATGATTGTGATCGGAGTCGAGTTCATTCCGTAAACCTATCTAAATAAAAATTGATTTTGTCAAGAACGAATAAAAACACTAACCTTTGTGTAACATTGTAGTGGAAAGTAATTAACACTAACTGGAAAGGATCATGAATACGTAAGACCTGTTAACTTGAACCCCAATACGTTCTGAAAAGAAATCATGCGTAGCACTTCTTGTTTATATACTGCGGCCTTGTATTGACATTTTCCAATAAATACAAATCGTACTTCTCGGGCTAGAAGGAGTGTCCGAGATATTTAGTATAATTTACAAATGATCTAAATGCACGCTGAATTCTTGTAACTTATGATGATGACAATATTCAGCAACGTTATGGAACAAGTATGTTTCATACTCATGTTGAGTATTTTTGTTAGAAGCAACAATATTGTAAAACTGTACAAAACACACAGATATATGAACCGTAAACGGCTGAATTATTGCTACGCCAAAGTACAAAACCTTTATTTGATGATAAGAAACACATTTATTGAGTAGAGTGTTTAGTTTTAGAACACATTAATATATGCTTATAACTTAATCCAAATAGTGGGACTCGACCAATTACGTTTGGGACGCAACAATGTTCTAGACACTGAGTCTGAAAGACGCATTGACATATTGGGGTAATGCGAACACTTGGGTTGCTAATGTATCAAATACTAGCGAAATCGGAATGACACTCGCGTTATTTCGTTAAGCGCATTGGTAACCATCAGTTCCGAATCCGTGTAGAACCACGAGTTATTACTCATATGAGCATTCTGACAGTAGTAGTTCAGTTATGTTGTAATTTAAATTATTACCGTTACCTTATCACAGGAAATGCAAAAAGCATGTACAGTATTTTTAACACATGGTTGTTGCTCACTTAAAGCAAGATACCAATTGCCAGTACAATAAATAATGTTAAAGATATGTTTAATTGATTTTTGTTACGATACCACAATTGGCAATAAATAAGACATAAACTGTTTTTGTCCATGAACAACTCAAAAAGAATACAGTAGATACGTCGGTCAGACTTTCATTTTCATTTTCTATTTACTATACACAAGTTATGCCACTTTATAAAGTTTGTTCCATTACAGAAATCCACAAAATCATTTTGCAACACATCTTTTTGTAGATATGCACGATAATTGTGCAAATTTTTATCGGTTGAAGAACATATAGTCGAAAACTGAACATGGAATATAAACAACAAACAAGTTTTGGGTCGGCACTAAAAATTATGGTCGATCGTGTTATGGCAACTATTATTTTTTTAAGCCTCAGTATAGTTTTTCTTTTGGTTCTTTAACCTATATTGGACGGTTTAATAATTTACACTTTATATAATAATGATTGAATACTAGGAGAAACGATGTACACGATCTTATTTCCTGATATACAAAGGTACTGGCGTATTGTGTCTAACCATATGTGATCATGCAGTCTGAAATACATCAGATACATTTATCATTTAACAGGAAATGGCGGTCGTTTGGCAGCATTATCAATCCTTCGCCGCCACGAATCTTAAGATGCTTGATGATGGGGATTTGTGTGACGTCATATTAGCTGCCGGCAACGAGCAAACACGTCTGAAATGTTACAAATTTATTTTTGCCAACCGCAGTCCGGTGTTTCATGCCATGTTTTGCGGCACACTTGCTGACTCAAGTGAGGTCATCAACATACTGAATATCGAAGAGCCGATACGGCGGATTCTAGTGAGGTATTCGATTTCAAACTATATAATTGCGGTTACAAATATACCGATGTAGTTGTTTACCATTGAATAGGGAACATTTGACGATCTGTCATGAATTGGTTAACCAATTGGATGATACATACTTACTAATAATTCGTAAAAAAAGTAATAATCATGTTCTGAGAAAAAATGCATTTAATTTTTTTAAAAGAAACGAGTTAAGAGAAAAAGGTAGGAATTAAGTATCTAAGCTTCAGTGATTTTATAGAAAATACCAGTTTTCGATGGTTAAGGATAAAGCATTTTTACGAAACAAATGTTACAAAACATGTACTTCTTTTTTTTACACATATTGACAATTCCGGTCCGCTAACAAATATGAGTTGTATGTGTACACAGGTATTGAACAGAAACTCTTGCACTAGTTCACACATGGTTGATTATTAAACATTTTGCCAAAGTTTCATTTCAAGTGATAAATATTGCATTTCAAGAAATTAGGTTCGAACACAAACACTGCTTATTTCAATGTTACACAGGACATAACATGTAACCATAAGCCCCGTTAGTCATTTTTGAACGCCATGTGTATGTAAACATGTGCATAAATATTGATATGAGGCCAGTTATCTTGCAATTTCTAGCGCAACATTTCCTTAATGGCATCGGTATCATTCAGCACTATAATGCGCGTCCTAATACTACAATGATATGATAAATCTATTATGATGATGTAATCACTCGATGTCCGTTTTTTTTTTATAAACGTTTTATTGTAGTGTTGACTAGTTTTGTATATGTATTTTATTCTGTTTCCTTAGGTATTTATACAGCGGCAAAGTAGACCTAACCGCGGATATTGTCATGCCTTTGATGTACGCTGCGAATAAATACGATGTTTCTGGTTTGGAAACCATTTGTGAGTTATTCCTGAAAGAGAGAATCGATCCCGATAATGTATGTATAATCCTTGATCAGGCTATACGTTTTGACTTCCAGGATCTAAAACATAAGAACTTAGACTTAATAAAACATAAATCGGCATGCGTTTAAGAATCTGATGCATTTGCAGAAATGTCAGTGGATGGACTGAAAAAAAGATTTTAGAAATGAACAAAATGCTGTCCAGTGAACGTGAAGTGTACCTAGCTTGCTAACGATGGGCTTCAAAGAGGATTGAATCCACTAGAACACAGGCGACGGGAGAAGAAATTCGGAATGCATTAGGCGACGAGATTGTCAACCTTATCAGATTCCCAATCATGTCTTTAGAAGAGTTCTCGGATGTTGTATCTAATGATAATGTTCTCACTAACGAAGAATCTCTCTCCGTTTATCAAAAATAGCTAAACAAACCAATGTCTCGAAGTTTAAGAACGAACCTAGGGGAATGTCGAGAAAACCATACCTGTTTGTCAGAGCTGTTAATGTTGGTCCCAGTAGTGACATACATAACATATTGCGAAACCAAAATGGTCTCACTTTTACGGTTTCAGCTGATTGTGCAATGACTGGTGTTGCTATATTTCTGCCAGTTTCAGTAGGTTATGCGGAAGGCTAAATTGAGATTCACGAGGGTACTATAATTATACATTCACAAGACGTTGAGCTGTGTTATACTCCTCGACTGCATTACAAACTTGTTAGTCTTGACAAGCCAATTCATCTAAAAAGTCAGCAGGAATATTCAATCATAAACAAAAAAATGGGAGCGAGTCTTTAAAGACGCACTGCAAGTTTATGGCGAATAAGCATTCATAATGTGACATTGAAGTTGTTCCACTTGCCGTTCGCAACAAGTGATACTGAAACTACCGTTGACGGCGCACAGTTTTACGGATTTGAACTTTTAATAAATACATTTGACTAACATGTAAGCCTTATTTTTTGCTTGAGTCAGAACAATACTTCGGGTGCATTTGGCGCTTACAGAGACAGTGCGTGTGTTTGGTACAATTAAAAAAAAAACGAGTTAATTTTATGAAATCATATGATGGAAACTGAGTTACGGAAACATGGAAAAAGGAAACGCAGAGAAAACTCTTACTCAGTCACATGATATTAAGGAGCACAACACATTGCGAGCGTTCTAAAACGGGAAGACATAATGATTGACATAATATGTGTACATATACAATACTTTAATATGTATATGTTAACCTTGTCCTTTTATAAATATCAATACATTATAATATTGCAAACCTTACTAAAACGTTGCTGTATTCATATGTATTCTAGACCCAGTCATAATTATATTACAACTACTAAACAATATCGAGATGACAAATTATTACATGCAGTATGTGACAATATATAAACGTAATATCAAAAACTATACCAATTTGTGTTTAAATTGTATTTTTGTAACCATGCAGTTGATAACAAATACAGAAAATCACAAGATTTCTATGTTTCATCAGGGTATTCGATCACTAAGACTCACTGGCTTCCTAAATACAAATACTGGCTAAATACTGGCTTGAAATCAGTGTATTTCAAGTGATGTATTTATTTAAGGCAAAAAAAACATTACTTTTTCAGTCAAGTGATTACTAAACAGTGCATGACAAATTGAATGAAAAGTAAACAACATAATTTAAACATAAATAATAATACAACATCATTGCCACAGGACGAAGCATATGGGCTTAAACCGACTTATAGTTGTGCTGAGCATAAACTTAATCACTAAACACACACAATTAATGGCATTCTTCAAAATCTAGCAAGTTCCGGGATGAGTCTATTATGGGTTTATACAGTTAAGGGAAATACAAGTGCATTTGTCATATCCCAATCAAGGTACTCGAGATTCGAATACAATCACCGACCATCTTTTCATTGTTTGTACTTGAGTCGCAATGTCTTATGTAATCTGCAAAGTCTAGCAATCTACGTTTTTTCGGAACAACTGTCTCAGACATTTTTTTAGCTAGATTTATTGTTATATGTCGATGCAGCTGGACCATTAATTGTTTTTTAAAGTTTGAGGGAATGCAACAGCCACATGTATAACAATAACATGCAATATCTGTTAAAGTTCACATACTTGATTAAATAAGCATTAAATATAAAGTTAAACTCATGTGATCAACAAACATTCTAGAACTGAACTAATTTATGAATAATTGTATTTATTGTATTAAGTATAATAATGTTACATAAAAAAGAAACCTACTAAAACAACACCCTTTCACACGTTGGGAACTAGCTTATTATGTACCTCTTCGCGTCACTTCTGCCTATGCATAGTTGTATAGTCTTATCTGAACATTAAAAATAAACGTGGTAGATTAATGGTATTTTTAAAGCAAATAGTCTGAATATTTATATCAGATAATAATGAGCTTTAATTAAATAGGCTGGTAGCAACACGGTCTCCTTCAAACAATGACGCGCGGTTGTGTTTATACTAACACTAGCGTACGAAAGAATCATTAATCAAATACTTAAATCAAATAGAACAATACTATTTTTGAATGTAACATCTTTGTTTTGATGTTGTACAGTTTGGAAGAAAATGACATCTGCATGAATTTAAACGCCGATTGAATTTGTGAATGTATTTTTCGTTTCAACTACTTTGGGATTTATATCAACGCCTACTTGCATGTACTGAACCAATCGCTTTTTGTTTTATAATCCGGATTTATTCTTCTTATACTAAATTCCATTCTTAATGGCTTACACACTCTTAAATCGAAACTTGTCATAATATCAATAATTAATAATGCATGCATTATTACATCACTTCTTCATATGCAACGACAGTATATTGTACGTATATACGTTTACCATATTCAAAAAGAAATTATAGTGTTTTTTTTAAATAAGATTGGTGAAACAACATTATAGTAGCGGACCGAAGCCTTCTCCGACCTCCCAATCTAGGCGAATTTAATTAACTCCTTTTCGATCTCTTTACGCAGTGGTCTCGGTTCACAAACTATTTATCCGCACTTTAAACGTAGTACTTTCTATTTCAATACCTGACTCATACCTGTCTGATTCAGATGAACGACAAATAAACGATTCAGCTGAGGAGCGTTTTAAAAATTATTTGAATACATTGAAGTTAACATTTTACATTATAAATAGTACACACAGTACAGTGTATAAGGACTTATTTACTGGTACATGTATTACCGTACTGTTTGGTGACGTAGAATCAGGTAAGTAGATTTTTCGATATAACTAAATTAAAATGTAAATCTAGATCGGACCATGATGTATTACAGCATGTAGTTTATTTTGAGTTTAGTTCATCAAACGCACAATTTCTTAACTCGATGTTACAGAGCTAGCCGTGCCTTTGGCAATATGTTTTTGAATTACATGTGTATGTAGTCTTCAAATCGAAAGTGGAAATACCTCAAATGACGCATCGGAAATCAAAGCGTTGGACGCATTGGTTTTTAATTTAAACAGAGTGAATCAATAGCAACACTAGAATTGTCAGAACAACTTGAATTAAGTTCTTAATTCAACAAGTACAAAACCGATATAGAAATTTATATTGCAGACATCAGGTTACAAACACGGCCACAATTGAAAACTGGGGACAACGCCTTGCAAACTCAACGAAAATTACACTCAAAACTGTGCAAGTCAAGGTTATTAAGATAAAACAGAGACAACTTAGTTGTGTAATAACATAATATAAACTTGTGATATAACAATTTGTGATATAATATATGTACCCGAATAAATTATTATCCCCACACTTTTTGAAAAAAAGGTGGGGATATTGTGGTGATCTCCGCCGTCCGTCTGTCTGTCCGTCCGTCCGTCCTGGCCAATATCTTTTCCTACACTATTAGCACTAGAACATTGAAACTTACACACATGGTAGCTATGAGCATATGTGCGACCCTGCACTATTTGGAATTTTGATCTGACCCCTGGGTCAAAAGTTATAGGGGTTGGGGTGGGGCCGCGTCAGAAATTATCACTATTTGTTTTAGGTTATTTTACATTTACTTCTTTATTTCTACACCGATTCACTTCAAATTGATACTGGACCTCTCTTATGACAATACGGTCAATCTCAACCATGCATGGCCCCATTCCCAACCCTGGGGCGCCCCGCCCACATAGACCACACCCACCCAAAATTGCCTTTACTATAATTTCTTCATTTCTACACCGATTCACTTCAAATTGATACTGAACTTCTCTTATGACAATACGGTCAATCTCAACTATGCATGGCCCCATTACCAACCCTGGGGCACCCTGCCCACATAGGTCACACCCACCCAAAATTGCCTTTACTATAACTTCTTCATTTCTACACCAATTCACTTCTAATTGATACTCAATCTCGACTATGCATGGCCCCATTACCAGCCCTGGGGCACACCTAGGTCAAACATTCGGTGTTGGGATACGCGTCGGCCTCTGCCGCGCCATTTCTAGTTCATATATGTATTGTCTGGTAGTAATTCATATATATATATTGGCGTGTGTGGTTCCATTCCAGGTATGCATTGACGATTTCAACATTAATTTTAATACAAGTTAGTTGTTTACTTAAGGCGAGTGACCAAGTGTCTGTAAAAAAAAAAAAATGACCAATAAAGTGTTTTCGAACATTTTCTTGATACCTCCATTTATACTGTATATAAGTCAGAAACGTTGTGTTTTTCATTCACCAACACTCCACAAAAAAAAAATAATTAGGTCAGTCAGACGTTCATGTTCGTTTTCTTGTTACCTTACACACATTTTGCCACTTGATTAAGGGTGTTCAATGAAATAAATCTTCAAAATCGCTTTGCAACCCTTTTTTTTGCGATTGTAATCGAATGAAGCCAAAATGGTCGAACACTCAACCTGGTATATAAAGAAAAGTTTAGAGTCGGCATCAACAATTAGGGTCGGGCGGGATAGTGGAAATAAAACAATTATTTATGCCTCAGTATGCGATTTCCATTTGATTCTGTAAACAATCTTGTACGGTTCAATACTTTACATTATATTAAATATTGATTTAATAAATGGAAACAATACGAACACGCGACTATTATCTGAAATTTTAAGGTACTGGCGTATTGATTCGATTTAAACCTTTTTTGGTCATGAAATGATGCAGTTTTCAGCGGCAATAATCATATGTGTTTGTTATTTGACAGGAAATGACGACCGTGTGGCAGCATTCGGAATCCTTTGTCGATACGAATCTACAGATGCTTGATGATGGGTATTTGTCTGACGTAATACTAGCTGCCGGCAACGACCACACACGTCTGAAATGTCACAAATTCATTCTTGCAAGCCGAAGTCCGGTGTTTCATGCCATGTTTTGTGGCACACTTGCTGAATCAAGTGACGTCATCAACATACCGGTGTGTGTGTGTGTGTGTGTGTGTGTGTGTGTGTGTGTGTGTGTGTGTGTGGGGGGGTGTGTGTGTGTGTGTGTGTGTGTGTGTGTGTGTGTGTGTGTGTGTGTGTGTGTGTGTGTGTGTGTGTGTGTGTGTGTGTGTGTGTGTGTGTGTGTGTGTGTGTGTGTGTGTGTGTGTGTGTGTGTGTGTGTGTGTGTGTGTGTGTGTGTGTGTGTGTGTGTGTGTGTGTGTGTGTGTGTGTGTGTGTGTGTGTGTGTGTGTGTGTGTGTGTGTGTGTGTGTGTGTGTGTGTGTGTGTGTGTGTGTGTGTGTGTGTGTGTGTGTGTGTGTGTGTGTGTGTGTGTGTGTGTGTGTGTGTGTGTGTGTGTGTGTGTGTGTGTGTGTGTGTGTGTGTGTGTGTGTGTGTGTGTGTGTGTGTGTGTGTGTGTGTGTGTGTGTGTGTGTGTGTGTGTGTGTGTGTGTGTGTGTGTGTGTGTGTGTGTGTGTGTGTGTGTGTGTGTGTGTGTGTGTGTGTGTGTGTGTGTGTGTGTGTGTGTGTGTGTGTGTGTGTGTGTGTGTGTGTGTGTGTGTGTGTGTGTGTGTGTGTGTGTGTGTGTGTGTGTGTGTGTGTGTGTGTGTGTGTGTGTGTGTGTGTGTGTGTGTGTGTGTGTGTGTGTGTGTGTGTGTGTGTGTGTGTGTGTGTGTGTGTGTGTGTGTGTGTGTGTGTGTGTGTGTGTGTGTGTGTGTGTGTGTGTGTGTGTGTGTGTGTGTGTGTGTGTGTGTGTGTGTGTGTGTGTGTGTGTGTGTGTGTGTGTGTGTGTGTGTGTGTGTGTGTGTGTGTGTGTGTGTGTGTGTGTGTGTGTGTGTGTGTGTGTGTGTGTGTGTGTGTGTGTGTGTGTGTGTGTGTGTGTGTGTGTGTGTGTGTGTGTGTGTGTGTGTGTGTGTGTGTGTGTGTGTGTGTGTGTGTGTGTGTGTGTGTGTGTGTGTGTGTGTGTGTGTGTGTGTGTGTGTGTGTGTGTGTGTGTGTGTGTGTGTGTGTGTGTGTGTGTGTGTGTGTGTGTGTGTGTGTGTGTGTGTGTGTGTGTGTGTGTGTGTGTGTGTGTGTGTGTGTGTGTGTGTGTGTGTGTGTGTGTGTGTGTGTGTGTGTGTGTGTGTGTGTGTGTGTGTGTGTGTGTGTGTGTGTGTGTGTGTGTGTGTGTGTGTGTGTGTGTGTGTGTGTGTGTGTGTGTGTGTGTGTGTGTGTGTGTGTGTGTGTGTGTGTGTGTGTGTGTGTGTGTGTGTGTGTGTGTGTGTGTGTGTGTGTGTGTGTGTGTGTGTGTGTGTGTGTGTGTGTGTGTGTGTGTGTGTGTGTGTGTGTGTGTGTGTGTGTGTGTGTGTGTGTGTGTGTGTGTGTGTGTGTGTGTGTGTGTGTGTGTGTGTGTGTGTGTGTGTGTGTGTGTGTGTGTGTGTGTGTGTGTGTGTGTGTGTGTGTGTGTGTGTGTGTGTGTGTGTGTGTGTGTGTGTGTGTGTGTGTGTGTGTGTGTGTGTGTGTGTGTGTGTGTGTGTGTGTGTGTGTGTGTGTGTGTGTGTGTGTGTGTGTGTGTGTGTGTGTGTGTGTGTGTGTGTGTGTGTGTGTGTGTGTGTGTGTGTGTGTGTGTGTGTGTGTGTGTGTGTGTGTGTGTGTGTGTGTGTGTGTGTGTGTGTGTGTGTGTGTGTGTGTGTGTGTGTGTGTGTGTGTGTGTGTGTGTGTGTGTGTGTGTGTGTGTGTGTGTGTGTGTGTGTGTGTGTGTGTGTGTGTGTGTGTGTGTGTGTGTGTGTGTGTGTGTGTGTGTGTGTGTGTGTGTGTGTGTGTGTGTGTGTGTGTGTGTGTGTGTGTGTGTGTGTGTGTGTGTGTGTGTGTGTGTGTGTGTGTGTGTGTGTGTGTGTGTGTGTGTGTGTGTGTGTGTNCATGTACAATGTGAATCTAAATTTAGTTTTAGTGCAGATTCGTTCATACGACACAAAGACACAATTTTGTTTCCTTACAAATACGAGTAAAAGTGTCGGCATCGGGTTTAACCAGCGCTAACTTGTCTTTGCTGCATTTTATGAAATTCGTCTTCAAAGTATAATTTTTATTGCCTATTTTGAGTCATCGTAACATAATTTAATCAATATATTAAAATTTAACACATGTAAAAATTGTACAGTCCCGCTTTAAGAACAAACTGTAAAACTTTAAATGTTTGTGCGTGTGTGTGTGTGTGTGTGTGTGTGTGTGTGTGTGTGTATTTTTAAAGCGTATTTCTTAAATGAAAACATGATTAACAAGCCTATTGCCAAGCAATTATGTCCCCTACTGGCTCCACCATTGTCAGATTTTTTTTAAATATTTGTTGCCATAGCAATCAGAATTTTTGACGTAGGAACAAAATAAAATGACGTGCATAATGACCATATTGCCATCTATCCATGTTTCAAGTTTCATGAAAAAATATGAAGAACTTTTGAAGTTATCGCAGGATCCAGAAAATTGTTACAGACTGACTGACAGACAGACAAACCATAAGACCCCTCCGGTGAAACCGGTAGGGGACAATTAACAGGACACTTTGTCAACATGTAACATAAACATGCGATACCTTTTTACGATTTTTTTTCCATACATGTTTCAAGATTTAAGAAATTAACAAACACAACATGCGTTTCTAAAAAGTTTATTTTAAAAATCTATAATGATATTCTGATCACCTGATTTCCGCGTTGAAATAAAGGTTTGATAGTGGTATTGACATTTTTTTTTCTTTCTTTAGGTTTTTATACAGTGGCAATGTACACCTAACCGCGGACATTGTCATGCCTTTGATGTACGCTGCGAATAAATACGATGTTTCTGGTTTGGAAACCATGTGTGAGTTATTTCTGAAAGAAAGCATCGATTCAGATAATGTTTGTTTAATCCTTGTTCAGGCCATACGATTTGACTACCATGATCTAAAACATCAGTGCTTAGACTTTATAAAACATAACTCGACATGCGTTTTAGAATCTGACGCCTTTATTGAAATGTCAGTGGATGGACTGAAGCAGATTTTAGAAATGAACAAAATGCTGTCCAGTGAATGTGAAATTTACCTAGCTTGCAAACGATGGGCCTCAAAGAGGATTGAATCCATTGGAAAAGAGGTTTCAGGAGAAGACATTCGAAATGAACTGGGAGGCGAGATAATCAAACTCATCAGATTCCCATGCATGACTTCAGAAGAGTTCACGGATGTTGTGTCCAATGATATTCTCACTAAAGAGGAAATACTCTCCGTTTATCAAACACTTGTAAAAAAGGTAAATGTTTCGAAGTTTAAGAACGAACCTAGGGGAATGACGAAAACACCATACATGTTTGTCAGAACAGTTGGTATGAGTGGTATTAATAGGTTTAACAGGCTTGCTGTAAACGTCAACGGTCTCACGTGTACAGTTTCAAATGAATGTGAAATGACAGGTGTTGATATGTTTCTTCCGATTTCAGAAGGTTCTGTGGAAGGTGTATTAGAGATTTATGAGGGTACTAGAATTATACATTCACAAAGCATTCAGTTGTGTTACACTGATGAACTTTAGGACAAACTTGTTAGTCTTGACAAACCTGTTCGGCTAATTGGTGAGCAGGGATATTCAATCATTTACAGAGTGACGGGAGCTTATGTGGGTATGTATAGATGCATTTCAGGTTTAGCGCAGATAAGCATTCAAAATGTGACTTTGACGTTGTTCAATTTGAAAGTCGGAACAAGTGAAGTGGGAACAAATGATAATGGAACGTTTAACTGCGGACATTTTTACGGATTTGAAATTTCAATTAAAACGTTTGACTAAAATGTAAGCCTTATTTATTGAACGTATTGTTTTGGTTTAAACAATACGTCGGGGGCAGTTGGCACTTACAGTTATATTCAGTTATACACAGCATGACGGGAGCTAATTTGTATACACTGTAGATGCATTTCAGGTTTAGCGCAGATAAGCATTCAAAATATGACTTTGACGTTGTTCAAGTTGAAAGTCGGAACAAGTGAAGTGGGAACAAATGATAATG